>BMAT01003513.1:31124-43236 GCA_019649035.1 Elysia marginata
TAACCTTGTAGTTGAAAAGAGACGTTAAAATTCAAAACAACAACAACAGCAGTCTGTGTTGAAAAGTCTGGCGGCTATCTAAGACATGCGTGTCTTTTATGACTCTTTGTCTATTTATAATGCAATGCATAAACTTTCAAAGAGGCTTTTAAACATAGGTTTTACCATCGAAACATAGGCTTTAGCACCGACTCAATTTATATGATGATTAAAAACAAACCAACGCATGTCTAGCTTCGCATGGTGATTGACTTTACTGTTTAGGACCTAACCTCAAATCTAGCCGAGTAAAACCATTCGTCACGCCACCTTGCTTTAATTAACCTGTTTCTCCTCAGTTATCACTGGTGATTTGGTTTACTTTGACAAGGACTTTTCTAGCAATTATTGATTAAATATTAAGTTCAAAATTTTCGGAAGCTCATTTCTGTGACAAATATGAAATTAAATTTGAGTGATTTTCCTACCAGCAAGAAGTAGAGGCAGAGAAAGACAAAAGAAGGTGAGAGGATAGACAGACCAGCTTCTTTAACCTAATTAAGCATTTTTTAAGTTAATTCTTTGGGCGTTTTACTCTCTCTGGTTTTACTTTCCCATTACATTGCACTGTCGATGTAATTTTCAATAGATTTTAACGGTATCATAGATTGCTTCTGAGATCTCTGCAGCCGTGGCCATAATTTATCACGTGGACATTCCATTACTTTACAATCAATATTGAGCGCCCTAGAAAGTCTCATTTTCTTTGTAACCCGCCTTCCCTTTCTCGAAATTTAGCGTTAGTTGTAATTTATCCGGTTTTTATCCGGTTTTCTGATTTACCCCGACTCGATTCTTGGTTGGTACCGACGACCCGACAGACAACTTTCTCACGCACGCGTCTCGATCCTTATCTTGATGTAGATTGTGAAGTTGGAACCGATACCTCTCTAGCTCTCCTCCCCACTTTGTCTTTCTTGGCTTTCATTCTGCGACTGCGTTCAGTTTGTTTTTATCATTCTTATTGGAGTGTGGAGTGATGCAATTAAATTAGGGTCTGGCTGTGGCAGCTCTGGTTCTAGACTCGAGATCTTCTCGATTACTGTTGTGACTTTACCCTGAGAGGACCTTGGTGAGGACTTGAACACAAACTAGAATCTAGATCTAGATATTTAGTCAAATTTTAAATTCTGTTAAGATTGAGCCAACCAAAAGCTCAGATAGTTTTAAGCATCTTGGCTTATTTCACAATCAACATTTTTAGAAGAGATAGAATATCACATTCTGCTCTTTGGTTTTTCTTTACATCTATTCTAAGGTAGACTCCAGTATCTTCTATTTAATATCGCGCAGGGCATTCGGAATTGTACTTTTTTCCTTGGTTTTGATTTGCGCCTCTCTAGAATCAGAAGTTAGTGGTAAGTCGTCTGATACTTGTTGCTTTGGACTTGATTTTAATTATTAGGACAATATTTATCGAGAAGAGAATGGTTTCAACTTTAAGAAAAATATGGGCATTAATATAACTAGATCTAGATCTATCTAGATTTTTGAAAAGAGTCAAGATTTCGGCCTGAGAATCGCGAAAAAAAATCGTTTAACAAACCAAAGTGTACTCTGTGTATTCTCTGCAAAACAGATAGTTAAAGAATCTTTCAGTAATAGTTTCTGTAACGGTGAAAAATTTTACCATTTAAAAAAAAATTGGCACGTGCTTACTCATCATCAAATGATATAGATCTAGATCTAGGCCTACGATCTTATGTAGGGGCCTATATAGGGCCTAATAATAAAATTTAATAATAAATATGTTTAGTGTCCTCCACCGCCGAAGGCAGTCTCATGACTTCACATTTTTACCCCAGCAGGTCTATACACACCAGAGACAATTCAACTCATATTTCAGAGCTTTACAGTACGGCAGCCCGTTAGGCGCTCAAATACTAACATTCCACAAATTTCAAGCTCTGCCTTTAGCCAGGTACCCGTTTTACAGGTGGGTGAACTGGGGAAAGTTAGGGTAAATCGCTTTCCCAAGCAATTGCAACATGACATGGCCGGGAATCGAACCCTCGACCTCCAGATCGCAAGTCCGACGCGCTAACCACTCTGCCACGCTGCCCCCAATATACAATCAAGTCAATCTTTATTCTAAACAAGTAATTTGCATTTTTTATTTTATTTATTGAGGTGTTGCAATTATGCAAAAAATGATGAATTTTAGTATTCCAGGAAGTTCCAATACTTAGAAAACTATTGAAGGAAGTGATAAGTTTTTCCCTTTTTGTTTTCATTTTTCTACTTTTCTTTAATCGTCTCCATATCTTATTGTAACCCGAAAGCACTGAATATGGCTCGCCTGCTTTTTATCGTCTTCTCTGTCTCTCTCTTTATCTCTCTCCAACTCGTTATCTTTCTCTCTCTCCCTCTTTTACCCCCTTTCTCTCTCTCGTTCTCTCACATTCCATGCCTTTGATCCCTTATTGATCCCTTCCACTTTTCCCTCTAATATCTCCCTCTTCCGCTCACTCTATCGGTCTCTTTCTCCAAACCTTTCTCTCTCTATTTAATCATTAGGCAGGACTTAACCCAACGCTAAAAATCAACGAATAAATAACAGCAAGTACGCGAACGCAGTTAGGTGCAAAGAAAGACAAAGAACAAGACTTAAAGAATATTTTACCAGTTGTTTCTTCTGTTTCTTGCCCAAAGTGCCTGCCCCCTCCCCCGAAAAAAAGCAAACCCAAAATAAATAAACAAAAACTGTTCAAAGATATTTGCACAGGTAGTTGAATTCAAAGAAAATTTGGTTAATATACTTGCAATGTTAATTTTAAGTTCTTTCTTTAGCTTCAAAAGCCGCGATAAAAAACTACAAGTTACAACATCTTTAACTTTATGTAAATCTAGAGCCATCCAACATCAAGTCAAATAGACTGGTAATAACTATCCGATAATTTATGTCCGCTATCTAAGTTTTTGTATTACTTATGAACAATGATATGAGCTGGTGTGACTTTAGATTGCCCTGGTTTGAGGCATTCCTTTGTTTTGAGTTACCTTATACCGAGAAAATTCATAGCAGGATATCACAAAGTTGTTGTCTGGGCGGAGTGGGTTGAGTGCAAGGATCAGGCCGACCGAGGTACACGAGGCAGGGTCTGTTACAAGTGACCCGAAATCTAGGTCACTCTTAAATTACAGGTACTTGAAACAAGAAATCAGCCAGAACTAGATCACTTCAAATACTTAGTAATATTAAAAGCAGCATTTACTGATGTAAAAATAAAAAAAAGACTTTTTGCTCTTTATATAATGAGACAAAATCCCAAGTGTTGGCATTATCGTGTTCTAAGGAAAAAAATTATTATCTTAAAACCCGCATCTAGAAAAACAATGTAAGATCCAGACTACATTCAGAAAAGCTGACAACTGACTCTGATAAAGTTAACAATAAATATACCTTGAGTCCAGTCCAAATAACTCGGGTGTTGAAATTGTACATAACAAGGCATTGACAGTTTAAGCAATTAATTTTTTTTCTGAGCTTCCATATGTTGATAAAATGAATAAATTTTATAGAGAAATCATGAGAAACTATATATTTTAAATATTCAGGAAAAGTTACTGGGAAGGTCACTGTTTTTAAAACGCTTTTTCTCAATTTCAAATTTCCGACACTTGACTCTTTAAGGAAAGGTCTCGAAATACATAAATTATCATAATGTAAAAGAAGTCTTTGGGTAACAAAATATCTCTATCTCTCTATGCCTTACTCTCACTGTTTCTATCTCTCTTTCTGTTTAGTAATGTATCTATGGATCTCTTGTTTTTCTCACCCGTCTCCCCTCTTTCTCTCTATACCGCTTCACTTCCTTGCTTGTTCTCTCCTTCTTCACTTGAACTCCCCTCCCCCTCCTCCTTCTCCTCTCTCTCTATTTCGCTCTCTACTAATTGTTCATCTATCCCTATTGTAACATTCAGTTTAACTTCTTTGGTGAAAATTTTAAAGTTTAAAACTATTATTCAATGTTTCATATCTATAATTCTCCCATACATCTTTTAACAGGTCTAACCATAAAGACTGATCAAATACTGTTTTTGGAACATATTAAACTGGAAAGAGTTTGAAGCTGAGAGAAAAAGAGACGCGGTTTGAGAGCCACTAGACACCACATCATCTGTTTATCATCGAGAAGCATCATGGATTATTTCTTCTTGTTTGTCGGCAGCTTGTTCGCTCTCACTATTGGTGAGTTTCCACACTATTTCAATTTTCTTTCCATCAAAGTTTCGTCAGATATACCCATTTAAAATGAAGCTCTTGGTTTAGAATGAAAATGACCTAAGCCCAGCTGACAACTGAATCAGCATCACTATATGACGCACGACCACACCCATAAAAGTACAAGCTGTTTTCTATGACTATAGGTTTCAAAGGTCAATGGCCTTGCCTTTTGGTTCATCAGTTTAAATTAAAGGGAAAAATTGAATCTTCATAACTCATGCTGTTACAAGGTCTTGAAACCCTTTCTTCTAAAAAACCAAGTACATTGGAGTTTCAAGTCTGCCATTGTCAATGAAAATATTTTTCGATGTTTTAGGTGGATGCTGAAGAAAATAATAAATAGTTACCGTGAGGCTGATTAGTTAACAAAACAAAACCAAATGAAATAAAAATCAAACAAAATAAAACAGTTGGTTAGTTCGAATGCTGGAATCAAAAGCTAGGCTAAGTTATAAGTTTTGAAAACACTCACGTAGAGCAGTGCTAGAAAATGCTACGACTGATTGGCCCTGCTACCTTCCTCCCCCTTCCCAACCCGCCGATTTGAGAACATTCTCTGCCATTATTAAAAGTCATTACATAAAATGCCTGGTTTATTTAATTGGAGAACAAGAATATTGGGAGATAACGTTTTTAGTATTTGAATAATACAATGTTTCGCCAGGTCCATCAGTCTATCTTTCTGTGTATCTCTTAGCCTGCGTAGTTGTAGCTCTCTCTTCCTGTCTATCTGTCTTCCCCCCCCTCTCTCTCATCCTTTCTATATCTATTTCCTCTTTGTTCCCCTAACTTTTTTCTCAGCCATTTCTCCATTCCCAAGGACACTTTGGAATAAACCACAAATAGCCAACTTCAATATTATATCTGCTCGAACCTCTCCCCTAGTTTTTTTTTTAGGGTACCAACTCGCACATTCTGTAGAATCCATTCTCCTGTCGGGACAATTTCGGTCCATTAATGCTAATGCACTGTGTGGTGTGGTCTAAGATAGAAGTGGTACGGGAACCGTCCCGAACAAAGAACAAAGTACAATGAAAAATATTCAGAATCAATAATTCTCATTTTATGTATATATTTCTCCTTCTTAATCTTACTTACAAATCACGAAGCACTCTGTCGTAATAATTGTATGGGCCAATGACCTCAAATTTCGAACAAAAGTACAACATGTCTAAAAAATCTAACCTCCGCTGCCCCCCCCCCCCCTTTAGCAACCGGCCCTGTGTTATGGCCAGTCTTGTTTTTCGCTTACACATGGGTGGTATGGGAAGGACGTGGTCTGAAGGAAGTGGGATGTACCGGGTGATTATATGTTTTTTCCCCTCCAAATATTGATTTTCCTTCTTGGCGAATCCCCCTAATATTTTTTAACATGGACTCTTATGGACAAAATTCACATGTTTCGGTATCACGAATTCTTAGTTGGTTTAAAAATATTTGGATGCTTTTGACTTTCTCACAAGCCTTAGGGCGTGTTACTGAAAACTTTTTCATCTTAAGTACTTCTTACATTTCTGGAAACATAGTTTGGTATGCCTTCGCCCTTTTAGAGCGTTGAAATAGGATTTCGGATATTCTTTAAAGTTTTTAATGATGTTTTTTGTGAGGGGTCAAGAAGAAATTTAAGACCACTCTGTTTTAAAAACTGAAAACGCTGTTTTAGAAATACACAGTGGAATCTTGTTAAGAAAAACCCTATTTAAGGTGTATCTAAACCATGTTATTAGTCCCTTTTCATTTTTTTCCTGGCTTATGTTAATGGGATTCCATTGTACAATCTTCAGTCTATAGAATACACTAACTCTTAGTTTACACACGAACTTTCTTTTACAGTCATTACATCAAAGCCCCATGCAGAGTTTCACTTTGGCTTTTGAGACATAATGTGGAAATTACCATCTTGAACAGAATGAAATGAGATGCAAAATTTGCCGAACAAATGGAGGGGTCCTCATTTTACTATGGATTAGGCGCTACATAAAACGCTTCTTACTTTACTGAAGATTTACTTTTTCGCCAAATCAACAGTCTCTTAATAATGTCAAAATGGCGCACTCGTGTGTAACTTTAACTAACGTTAACTTGCTGTTTTACCACAACTGTTCTCTTAGCTTTAGTTTCCCGGAGTGTCGGTCAATTCAATAAAATGACAATCTTCCTATAACTTAGTGCTGAGTTGTAGGTATCTTTTGTCGATCATCTTTTCAGTCTCGCTCATATAATGATAGCGGCGATTAGACATGAGACAAAGCTCACGCTAATCAATGGATGGTTGCGGAGTGGCCATTATTGAAGTAACATGATTCCGAAGTAATTTTCATGTCGAGTGTATTGATTATTTGGACGGCAGATTTAAAGGGTTTTAACGGTTTTTATAATTGGGTAGAGTAAAGTATAGGTGTGAGGACCATTAAAATAATAATTTCTAGACAGAAACGTTAAAAACTGAGAAAAAAAAAACTACATTGAGGTTAAGTGCCATTATTTACCTTCATGTTCTGTTAAATATTAAGCCTTAGTGCTTGTTAAAACGCTGAGTTTTATAATAGATTTATTTAGGAAAAATTAAGATACAAAATTCTACCCCTCTACCGCATCTTTTGAAAGTTCTCAGTATCAGAGATTGATGTCGAGAGCACAACGTGTCCATATTTACAGTGGTCTGTTGAAAATGCTTTCTTCTCATCTTTCAAAATTTAACCCTAAGGGTTTTTCTGAGAGAACGAGGAAAATAAACAAAAGGATACCACCTTATCTTTCTGTGCTGATATTAATGTCAAACTTTCACACTGTGTTGCTTCTCTTGTCTTGGCATCGTTGCGTTGCCAAAAGACGCACGGGCTGCATAAAAATAGGCATCAACGTTGTCTGGTCCCTTCACGTTTTGTTTTAGTCTCCTCCATCATTTTTTGTTTACGTAAAGCTTGTCGGTATATGGGAACTTAAACATGATATTTTTGTAACCCTATTTCGCTAAAACTTCTTTCTAAGAGCTTCGCAGCGCTAGATGACTGTATCTCAGTTAACAGTGTGCGTGCAAACCCTCATTTTACATCCCCCAGCTGTTCTCGGGAAACACATAACTTGAACGTCGGCCGCTGTTGCAGCCTTCTGGGTTGTTTTTTTTTCAAAGTGAGTCGTTTCCTGTCATAATCGCAGATTGCGCAGCTTAAAGCTGCGTTATTAGCGATCTTTTTTTTAGGTTTATTACAAGTAGAACCGCTAGCTATTCCATTTTAAAACACTCGATCCAATCACAGTATACATTAATTTAAAGAAGGAATGGAGCTATCTGGCACTGTTGTCTTTACCGCAGCTGCTAGCACTACATTTTTACATACATACGAGTAGGTCGTTCTCTCTCTATAGTAATTAGGTAGGCCTATACTGAAATAAAAGATTTTTTATCAGTTAGTGATTTAAAAAGAAACGGACCAGGCGATGAGATTGAGTAATTGGCCACAACAGTGTAAGGTTGTGGACGCTCCAAGATAAGCTTCAATTGTAACTTTTTTTTCATTCAAACGTCGGAATCGATGTATGCGCCTGGCATAACTGCTGCTGTTATTGCTGTTGTTGCTGTCACTACTGTCGATGTCATCGTTATAAAATACTGGTAAAGGGGGGGGGGATACAAATTTCAAATATTAAACTGTATTTGGTTATAATTTATTTTACCAAAAAAAGTAGGTTCTAGTTTCCACCTTTTGGCATTCGGTCTAATAGTGTAAATTCTAACGATGAGGGATTGCGCTTTTTTTAGTTTTATAACTGTGATCTTAAGGTGGGGAAGACCCCAAGGCATCAACGAGGCAAATGTCTTTTATATTTGTTCTCAAAAAATTAAAATTACCAGATACGCAGCTGGCGGCAGGTGTTAAACAAAAAGAAGTTCCTTTATTGCTTACCTGTTTTTTTTTTTTGTAATATGGTCCGCAACGTCTTTCACGTTCTTTTAACATCTTTATCTTTACGCTCTTCTCTTTAGGAAGAGTTAAGCACTCGAGAAATGATAAAATGATAGAAATAGATATTAGTGTACAACTTATTGATATGAACTTTTTAAAAATCAGACCAGCTTTGCTTACTGCGGTTTCTAGACGTAACTCTGAAGTCAAAATGCTACCCAGGTAACGACTTTTACATCATCCGCAAAACCGTAACATAGAATTGCTCTCCACCCCCCTCCAAAAAAAAAAGAAAGAAAAAAGGTCTAAATAGTAAACTCTAAATTCTACTTTTTTTGCTTCATTTTTCAATAATTTTTCTCTTTTTTTTTTCCTTTCGCGCGCTACTTTTAGCTTTTGTACGTTTTGCACCAGAAAGAAATTCTTCGCATAACTCACTTCTTTATCTGCCCCGTTTTCTTTCAAATAAAACTGTAGACATTCCTCACAGGTATGTTTTGCTTTATTTCTAATCACTAGCAATTTTACAGATACATACTGTTTCTTATAAGTCTGTGGTACATACCGCACGTGAAAAACCCGCAAAGCGAAGGGGAAGAAAGATTGCCTTCAATAGCACGATGGTTTTAAAAGTCCCTAGCTTACACAGTTTATAAGACCCGTGTAACTGATTACTGATAATTTCTGCGCGTTCGTCTCTTTAGCAGCATCTAGATAAAATTTAGATATCCTCCATGCTTTCCGAAGATTGTGTATTAAAAATGGATAAAGCGTATAGACAGAAAATAGTTAAAAAAAAACACCGATAAAATTAGCGAACGACAGACGAGAAGCAAAACAGAAAAGACAGAATAAGAACACTGAAGAGCGAAGGGAAGAACTACACGCCCCGCAGCTTGCATGTGCAGTCTTTCCTTGTCTTGCAAATACATTGTATTAACTTTAAGTCCGCCTGGCTCCTTCAAGATGGCATGATTGCAGAGATGTGGGAAGCCTCACCTACACTTGACCACAACCAGCATACCAGGAATAGTTTTCTGCTGACTGGTCAGCATGTGCTGCTGTCTGACATCTGACTGACCTTATTGCTGCTCAACACCCAGTTTTGCTCGGTCAGCCATACACTATCAGAGATTCAGAGTTGACTAGCCTACCTCTTTGCCTCGTACACTGGCCACTGCCGGTGCCTCGGGTGAGCAAACCAAAAGACTGTAGTTTACTAAGACCGATCACTCATTGCTGTGTAGTGTAACTTGACGTGCATGCTCAGTTTCATATACCAAAAGTGAACGTATCAGTGCTAGTTTACACTTACAATTGAAATTGCGCACTTTCTTTGCGCCTTATTAAAAGCCGCAACGCTAAACACCTTCGCTTACCTACAAGTTAAATGCGTGAAGTTGCTAGCGGTTCATCATTGCCCTTCAAATCAAATCTTGTGTTTTTCTTATGACAACCAACACATAACACCGCATATCGAAAAGCTAAGGATCTAGGTCTAGAATCAAAGCATGAACAACCACGATGCAAAATTCATATAGCGTACAAGCTGTACGGTAATTATTATCTGAGATCAAAATGATGCGAAAATGCGAATAACTGCGAAAATTAAGGTCAAACGAGTCCACAGCCCTACACTATGCTATTGCTAGTGATGGTTTTCCTGCACACTGATGACGTACCCATCAGTGGTATGTGTCTAGCTGTAAGGTTATTGCTTATAATCAACATAACTACATAGAAGGCTTTCTGTTGTAAGGTTCAACTTCCAGGTATTCCACGAGACCTCAGCCAAGGCAAAACATCTTGACCGAGATTTTGGTTTATCTCCTCGGAAACGTTATCGCACAGCATGAGTAGGCTTTAGTCATGGGTGTGAGGTACGCAGACGGAGTAAGTAGGTGTCAGAACTTCTGCTCACTGTGCCTCCCTCACAGACTATTCCTTAGTCTGTGGCCTCCCTAGTCGCTACTGTCTGCCAGTACCAGTGCTCACATCTCACGTCACTAGAAGGCCTACTGCTTTCTACATACGGGTCATAGCGCAAAATGAAATCCCTTAATTCTAATTTTGTCTTTCTGGGGATTGATAGAGAAAAACAGTTCACACACTAAAGTCAACTAAACCTAAACCTAAATCAGACACGTGACGGAAATGCACAGAGATGCTTTTTGTTTTCAGGCCGGATCAGTTCACATAATAAGGCGCACTGGGATGAACGATACAATCCTATGGGTACTGGAATGTTGAGGTCTTGTCCTTAAGACCCCGTTGGGCGTCTTGTGTTTGGACAATAACAAAAACACCCGTTAACCGCAGAAAGAATTCGGTAATTTTGGAAAATCAACGATATTTAATTCGAGACTGGAAAAGAAAGATTTTATGCGTTCTAGAAAAAGATGTAAATGAATACATTCATTCGGTTTACATTGTTAGGCCCTCAGTTTAAAACTGTTCTTGCGTAAAGAATCCGCCCCACCCCACGGAGAGCTACGTTTCCCACGTGTGCTGCGTCCACAATATAATTATGTTTCTTGCTAGTTTCTACACATAATTATAACTTCCTGTATAGCTTGCTGGAGTTTTACCTGCGCTTGCTGTACCGCTGCCTAGTACCAAAGAGTCTACCTGCTGCTCTAATTCATTAGTTTTAACCTTCGTGTGTGCTCAACATTCTTCACGCATTGTGTTGTGTACAATTTGGTACGAAACGCAATGAGAAACCACAATCATGCCTGCCTTATCAGTCAGTGAGGAACGCACCAGTCTGATTGTTTCTGTACATTTTACTGCTAAGGCGGACCTCCAAGGCCTAGATCTAGCAACAATTGCATAAATAAAAAAAAACTTCTTGTAATTTATACAAAATATTAATACAAGCTTTATACGCAAAGAACGTGAGACGTGAAGGTCACTGCGCATGCCTGAAGAGGGAGGGAGATCAAAGTTTAATGCTGTAACGATACAAGTGGGAAATGTCTTTGAAGTTTCAACAACAATTTAGAAATGCTCGACTTTATTTTTTGCAGTTTACCATAAGTTTTATTTCTTTGTATTGTTATTACTGGGCTACAAAATCATGTCTTAAAGGAGAGATTGCAATTCGAGAAAATGTGAAATAATTTGCTTTAGCATAGGCTAAATTATAACCCAGTACAACGTAATCTGTCGGTAACTGTGTATCTTGCAGCCTGTACAAACCAATCGGAGGCCAAAGTTTTGTAAAAAAACAAAAAAAAAACAACCCTTTTTGAAATAGTTCGTCTATCCCCGCTAAAGGTTATATGAAAAGAAATCTTTCCTCAAACTTTCGTATTTCTATGCAAATTTGAGCTCTGACTCAGAATGCATTGTAAAATTAAGATCGCGACATCTGACCTATTTGCACTGGTTGCAAACGATGATTATAAATTTAAAATTATAAAATTATCAGCTGTTTTACTTTATTGGAGGGTTCAATCAGTCTACGAGCGAAATCGCTGACGATAGCGCATTCATTAGAGTGTACAATTTGTCTTCCTTTGCCTTCCTAGGTTTTTATGACACAGTATAACACTGTTGTTTCCAAACTAAGTACAGTTTCGTAGATAATTATAAAAATATAGAGCGAAATGTTGACTCTATACTGTTTTTTATAAGAACGCAGCATGTGCATCAGACTTTCAACAGTCTCGTTATTTTATAGTTTCGTCCGTTATAGGGCAACGGAACTTCTTATTATCACAAACCATTACTTTTTATAGGACTTACTCAACTATGGTCTAATGGGGTAGACAATTGTACATCAGGTCAAGTAGTCCGGGTTCGAATGCTGGTCGGGTCTGGGGTTCGAAGTTTGAGCACTGCAGGGAGCTAAAGTTTTTTGAGTACCCTTTGCGTTTTTCATTTTTCACTTCAAACTCTTTTAACAATACAATGAATTCCACACGTCAAAATC
>BMAT01003514.1:28326-44151 GCA_019649035.1 Elysia marginata
AGATACAGTACAGAAGCTACAGCGCTACACTGGGCTGGGCCTAAGACTTAAAAAAAAAGGAAAAATATCACAGTGGGTGTCATATTTATAATAAATTCAGATCCAAGTATTGGGGTATACATGAAATCTATCTTGACTCTAATTATGCTTGATAGATCAAGAATGAACAGTTTACACACTCTATAGTAGGAAGCATTGGACAACATTAATCATCAAGATACATTAAAGCTTATTTACCAAGATTTTCAGTTTGTATTCAAAACAGGAAAAAAAACAAAGGCTGCATTTTTTTTCCCAAAATGCGCTGCTTAGGTGTTTTCTGTAGCATGTCAGCATCTCTCAGTGGGCCACTTCAGCACTGTCAGCTACAACAGAAATCAAAGGGCTTTTGAAGTTCATGCTAGCTGTATCTCTGGCTAGAACCTCCTACCAGAACTTCATTATACAAGACATGGATAACTGTAATTACAAAAAAGTGGATAATCAAAAATATGAGATAAACATGAATCATCAAGACAATCAATCATCTTATGAAATAGTGCTCATAATGTCTGGAAGTCATTTCTTACCTTTGCGATACAAAATAATGTTTAAATACCACTATTACAAGAAGCAACATTTTTTTCTTTTGTAAATCCATTAAAGCATGCCCCTCTACATATACAAAGATCTAACAACCACTTTGCAACAATGTAGTTTTCAAGATCTCTGATACACTGATCTTTATTTCTCTTTTGAAACCAATATAGTCAACAAATTATAGAGCGTTAATTGTTCTAGCTTTCACTCTATCATTTTTATATATCAATAATTATATCTATGCTCTCTCTCCAGCCATTCTATAAAGCTAATCTCGGACAGCCATTATGACAGCTTTCAGGTTGAGGCAGCTACTAGAGGCAGCTTGGGATTGACGCTGGGAGGTTGAGGCTTGTAGTCTGTGTAAAACATCCACCAAACGAGCAGCAACATTTTGGGCCTTCACCTGCACACGAGCCTGGTGTACAGACAGCAAGAGAACAGATGGTCTATGTGTAAAAGTCATTGTAGACTTGTGGTAAAAAGGATTTACCTTGATAATAATGTTCATTTGTTCACAAACATTTTGCTTTTTTTTTTACTATGGTTGATAGTAGACTATTATTTTGCATTATTAAAAACGCTGCTGTATTATAGAAAAGCTTTCAGTTTCACTAATCACTCTTTGCCTTGCAACTGTTACAATTCAGCATGGGTGGCTTAAAAAAACTTGGATTCTAAAATGGTTCTTTCTAAACATTCCAATCTTGTTATAAAAACAAGGAAGCACTTTTAGCAAATTTTAAAGACCTCTTAAAACTACTGTTGTACATGGAAAATGATCCTGAAATTCTGCATTTGTTCATAAAAAAATCAGGAGGTCTAAAACCTTAATTTAAAAAGAGTTTAAATTTTACATCCAGGAGGGAAAATTGGAGAGTGAAATAAATGTGACCCTCACATTTCTCAAAATGACAAGGAAAAGACTGCAACAGAGATGGAAGAAAATTTTGATGAATGAGGTGCTGGGCTAAAAAAAGAGGATGGGAAGGGGGATCGTTTCGAATGGTTTGTTAATGATAGCACAGAATTACCTTTATAAATCAAATCTCCACCGCTAAAACAAGGCAAACAGAACTTTTTAGTGACTCAATTGTTGAAAATACCACAACTTTTGAAGTATCCTATGAAATGTAATTATTTATTTCATCTTCCCCTTTATATCATGGTTCAAAGATTTCCAATATTTTAAAAAACCCTCAATAGCTTGTCCTGCAAAAAATTATCTTAAGCTTTTTCTGTTCATCAGTGCTACTTTAAGAAGTTGCAGCAGTAGAGAACTAGGAATACACTGTACCATTGTTATTGATGTAATAATTTATCCAAAAAAGCCTTGGGTTCAGTATAGTGTGACTCTAGACAAAAAGACAATTAAATTTTTTTACCACAAATCTATGAATGGCAGAGTCAGACATCTTATTGTATAGCCTGACCTAATTCTAAAAACCCACAAATAAAATGAACTAGGCAAAAAAAAAAAAAGCCAGGGAATACTCCTCTCAAAGAACCATAAAACTAAGTTCCGACAATAAAAAAGAGAGAAAAGAGATTCAGTGAAAACCTTTAAAATTAAAGTCTGATATTCTGAAACGCTATAGAACGTTTTCTTTCGTTTTCCTAGCAGTTTCGCTTCTCCAAAGCATGTTAAGCTTATTATCAACACTCATTGAGCAAAGTTGCCATCCCAGAACCCACACAGGTAGGTCTATGGCCCATACAACAGGTGTAAGAGGAAGGTGCAATTACTCATTGTAAGCAGGAAATTGATTGCAATAAAACTAACCTTTTATAATTCAAAATTTGTGTCCATTCCCAACAGATTTGAACAGTAATACTGCAGTATTATTGTACCGTAGATGAATAAAGAGCTTACACTGTAAGGGCCATCTACATTTCCAAACCACTTAAGATACCATCACATTAGTCTCAATAATGTGCTTGACAGCTGCTACTGAGAAGATTGGGGTTTGAGGACTACTCATTATCTGATCATTACTCTAGAACACAATGAAGAAAGAATGTAAAATAAAAAACAACACCTTATTTATAAAGATTGAAGCTACACTGATAACTTACTTTATGATTGTTGTAGACAAGAGCCCAGAGAGCTGAAGTTGCTATTAGCTGAATCTCCTCATCCTCTCTTCCCTCAATTTGCTGCATCAACACACTGACTATTCTCTCTGCAATAAAAAAGCAAAAGACTACATTAAAATATATATAAATGAAAACTAGTTGTTGCTCTTAAGCCTGATTGGCACTATGACTGAGTTCTTAAGAAATACTCTGATTTCTGTTTGCATAGGTGACCCAAATCAAGTTGATAAATTGTTTGAAATTGCAGAAAATGCATATCTCAGCATGTACTAAGTCTATAAATCAAAGGTTGCCACATTAACAAACATCTGATATTGGAATAGAGGCTTTCCTTGTCTAAACAAAAACTGCTTTGGTAAAATCTGTCATGTGTACCTGCAGCCAACAGCTTGGGTTTGTTGGGAGCATGGCAGCATAAGTTTCTCACAACCAATGTAGCACTGCGTTGGCACAGACTTGAGCCCGCTTCCATCAGATCCATGAGAACAGTTAGAGAGTCTATCACATAGAGAAATGAAGTAAATAGCTCAGTACTTTTATTTCATGTATGATGAAAGTTAGATTTGAAAAGTTTACATATTAATGGATAAAAATTAAACATAATAACACATAATAAATTTATAACAAAAGTACAGTTGTGCTCGACTTAACCCTCTACAGAGGGACCATCCTTACAGCAGGCTTCTGAAGAATCCCCTATTTTGTCTAGTAATAAAGTCTATTACCTGTGCATGGGTTCAGCGGGACAAGAACAGGCCTCAAAATGGATAAGGTGGGAGGAATAGACTGAGCTTAAGAGAAGATGGAGTAAAAATTTACAAAACTTTTCCCGTAAACTCGATGTTCAGGCCATAGGCTCATTGTGGGCTTGGCATGCGGCTACACTGTTTGTCTAGTTCACAAGGGAGAGAGGGGGGAGAGCTGAGTGTGGTATTGTCATTAGCCGGACCCGTGCAGTGAAAGTAGGCACTGTTACCCTGAAGCCTGCAGGTTTAGGCCAAGATGATACACGTGTGCTAGCTCTAAGGTTCTAGTTATACCATCGGTAAAACAGTGTGAACGATAGTTGTGGATAAAAAAGGGGAGGGAATGTGTGTGGGGGGCGTTGTTCTGTGTGCCTGTTTATAGGAATGGCATCTAAGCAGAATTTTTTTAAAATAACTCCCCTTTACATTCCTATTGCAGGAACATCCCTACAGCAGGATTTTTCTTTTGGAACAAAAAATTCTGCAGTAGACATACTCTACTGCAGGTGTATGCAAAAAAAAAAAATGACCTAAATTCTGAAAGCAGATGAAACTATAAATAATTAAAAGGAATGCTTTCTCTACCTTACTTAAAGTATGACCATTACCTGGAATCTTGAGAATGATTTGCTGGCCATCAACACTGAAGGAGAGAGCCAGGATAAGATCACACCACAACAGATCCACAGCAGCTCGTATTTTACCCTTTCGCTTGCGTGGGTTCAGCTGGGAAAACTGGTTGACAAAGGGGCTCTGACATTTGAGGGTGAAACAAATAAAGAGATTATTTAAAATGTGTGAAAAATATGGTCCATTTTTCATTCAACAGTCTTAGGAATGAACTAAAATGATGGATACAATGAATTAGCCCATAATTAATACCATTTAACAGTCCACTTTAGATATTTCAAACCCTTCAGGAACTAAACTTAGCTTTGAATAATCCTAAATTTGAACTATCACCGTATATTGAAATAAAAAAAAAAAAACGACAAGAACTCTATTGCTTCAATTTCCATCAGCTTCTTCTAAAGCTTTTGCTTAGATGAAGATTCTGTAAATTATCTATTTGAGCTTTGATTCATCCATGCACACATGAATAATGAACTTAGGAAGATAGTTTAGTTTTTGCTGAGCAGTATACATAAAATACAAATTGAGTAGTACTAGAAGCCTCAATGCACAATCATTTATAATTTAAAAAGAAAGGCTTAGTTAAAGACAATCGCAAAAAGAACTGTTTGATAAAGACTGACTAACCTTCCAAAGCACTGTGCGGCAGTCTGAGTTCAAAGCTAGATTAGTGAGGAGACCAAAGATCAGTCGCAGCAGGGGAGAGCACTCATCTCTGTCTAGTTCTCTCTGTGCCAGCTTGAGAACATAATGTAGTAAAGACCCTGAGTTAGAGCCTGTACCTCCTACAGACTTTCCTGATCCTGTCGGAGGTAAAGTAGCTGACACGCTGTTGGTAAAAGAACTGGCAGCTTTGGAGAAACAAAGGAGAGACACACACAGAATGAAGGCTTTGTCAGCATGTAAAACCTTACAACAGGTGTTTCTACACAAAAAACTTTTGTCAAGTGGTGTTTTGTACTTTTTTTCTTCACAAAAACATTACACTTACAAGCAATAGGAGTTTTCACTGTTGCTGTAATAAAAAGCAAAAGTTCTATTGGTTTAGAATTGCTCCTCAAGTAAATAAATCTTTTTCAAACATAGCAGCGTAAACTTCTATCTTTTTGGAGGATGTGTGCAATATACCCCAATTGAACTATTTACTATAGGATTTCAGTCCGCATGTACCTGATAATAAATACTACATAAAAATAATAACTTATTCCTTTATTTCATTTAGATCTTGAACCAATAAAAGATTTACCGTTTGGTATCATCACACATAAAACTACAATTTCATAAAAACTATTGAAAAGGGCAAAAGCTGACAGGTTTTCTTACTATATCTATTTATCAAACTGTAAACTTCTGTGCCTCAATTACGATCATGGGGAACTCATTATATGTGTAAGTTACAGACAGTAAGGACCAGATGATCCTACCGTAAACTCAATATATAAAGATCAAGGATGCAAGCAGCTCATGAGAAAAAAGCAGGAAATTTTTTAATGAAAGTTTCCGAGCGCGCGCTATTCTGATTACTAAAGCCAGCCTTTCAGTGTCTAGCAAAAACGATTTTGCCACCAGTTTGGAGTTTGGTAAGAAACTCTCCTTTTACGCAGCAAACATCATGCAACACCATCCTCGTCCAAAATTTTTCCTGCTATAACTAGAATAAAAGTCTCCATTGATGTCTTTCTCCTTCATTTATTCTTTGAAATAGAAACACAATGTGATGTTGTAGATTTCCATCCAAGAACTTAATTTGGGCTAGATCTAGACTTGGAATGGCCACAATGATCATAATCTAGATTGTTAGTAAATGTTACTAGAGTCTAGATCTAGATTTTCTAGTTTACTAGATTTTCTAGTGTAAGCCAGTAAGGCTAAGTCAGTTAATGACTAGCTACACTGTTTCTCTATGTCTAATAAAAGTAAGACGACTAGATCTAAGAGTTTAAGCCTCTAGTCTAGCCTGGCACTTGCTTGAAAATTAAACAGATCTAGAAAGGTCAACGAGGTGCAGCAATCACAATATGAAATATCACTGAACAAGATTGCTCTTGGCTAAAAAGACGAAGTGCACAAGATTGCTCGGGACTAGATCTAGATGTAATGTAAGCAAGGATTATAAAGGAATCTTGATGTTTTGAACAGTCATAGAACCATGTGTTTGTATCATCGTAAGATCACTTTATTTACGACTAGGCCTAGAACTACACGGAGTGTACAAAAGATAAACAAGAAAAATTATCGGTAGCACACTTTCACTTTTACTTTTATGCATATTGGCCATTGTGTAGACAGTTTCGAACTCATCACGAAGAAGAAATCGGGCGATGGAGTTACATACAAAATATAAACGGAAATCGACTACCAGATAAACAAAAAGAAATAATCGGTATCGCCATAGAATCGGAAAAATGTTTGTAATTCGCTTCCGATTATCCGGTCGTCTTTTCTCGGTTTTAGTTCTTACTATAATAAGTTTATAATTTTTCCGACTTTTTTGTTCCTGATTGTCTGGTTAAAGCAGTAATACGAAAGTCGGAAAAATCGGGGGGAGACAAAAAAATCGGGAGTCCGATTAAAATCGGAAAACTTGCATCCCTGAAAGATAAAAAATTGATATTTTGCTTTTCCCATGCAAACCCTTCACAAGATGTAAAACTTTTTGAGAGAAAAGATTTTTAACTAAATTTAATTGAAACATTCTAGCAATCCTACCAGAGTTACAGTAAGCACAGTATGTGGTGAGAAGGGACAGCACACACGACAACAGGGAGGGCTCTTGCTGACACCAGGCCCACAATCTTTGCAATACACCTGTCAGTCCACTGTGATGACAAGCCACCTACAGAAGGTAAGAAAAGCACAACTACATCAAGTACTAAATTCCAAAATGAGAGCCTAATGTACAAAGATGCACAATAATCAAGAAAAAAAAAAGAAAAGAATTGTGTAATTTAAGTTACACATTTTTGCTAAACTGTTGAGATTACTTCTAAATAAGTCTCCGTTTAAAAATCTCGAGGATTGTTATTCTTAAAAAAAAAAAACCAACAGAAACCTCAGCAAACACATTGTTCCTGTACAACAGATGTCCTCTTTGAAATAACTGACAATATGGGAGATTTATGGTGGTGCTCAAGTATCATTTTATGACTTCAAAAAGGCTTAATTTTTTAAGAATTACAAGACATTAATGTATTAAAAAAGAAACTCAGGAATAAACTTTGATCAATGAACAATACAATTTGTGTCATTGTGCAAAAAAAAAACAACAAAAAAAACAACAAAAATAATAATAACTAGTACAAAATTTTAATAGATCAATACAAAATAAAATAAACTTACTTTATCCTCCTTGTCCTTAACCCCTTCGTGACGTAGGTTCTGTCAATCACCATGATGGGCAGTTTATTGTTAGAGAAGGGATTATTTGTATATTTTTAGCATTGCTGAACTCCAATTATGTTGTCGGATTTCAAATAACTCTGCGTTAAATATCCCTCTTACACAGTGCAAAACATGACGTACATAGCACGACTATGCATCATAGGAAACGGCAAAACCGACAGATTTGAGGACGTACAACGTACATTGTGTCTGCATCTTGGCACCACAAATAGGACGTACAACGTTATCTGTAACGAAGGGGTTAGGGACAAAAAGTTCTGTTTTAAATTTCGCAACACAGACAAGTCAATAGAAATGCACCAAACCGCCTCATATTACCTTCACATCAACATTGTCACACATGAAAGTTCGTAAAAAGTCCAGTATCATTACAAGCTCTTGCAGCAATGGGCCCTCCTGAAATTCAGAACAAACCGTTACCATTTGAATTATGACATATGGCAAAAAAAGTTACAATAAAATAAGTGGGGGTAATTAGAAATGTTAATAAAACCATTGAATTTTCAAAAAAGTAAATGGTTGTTTCAAAGCAAAAATTCTTTCTACAGCTGATGGTGTGCATAGTATCCATTTAAGGAAATGCAAATAGCTTTTACAACAAAAAACACAATTACTATATATATATATATATATATATCATATATATATATCTTATTTTTTCATAATCATCTTAAAATAAAAAAGAAATTAGTAACTTTTGACTTATGTTTAACTAACTTTTCTTCCAGTGAGTTTTGTAACGCCAAGTGTCTCGAGATTTAACTGTGCATGAGTTTGTTTCAGCTGCTCTATTGTGGTCTCCACAATCCCAGCTGCGAAAAGAAACAAAACAGAAATCTTGTTCACATTATTTCACAATAGAACTTGAAGTTAAAGTCATTTGACTAAGGCAAGCGCCCTAGGAAACATAACTATAAATTTAACAAATGGAAATTTTTTAACCTAAAATTATTGAAGGATGATTCTCTCTCAATTGAGCAAAACGAAAAGTCTCACTATAGCATTTAAAAAAAAAAGATGTTGCAAATTCCAGCTATTTCTTGCTTTGAATTAATAAATGAATATCAACATCTTTATTATAAACCAGCAACACAATCAAATTGAATTTTCATCCATCTCATGATTTCACTCACAGTCCAAAGCAGTTTGTTTTGCTGTATGTGATACAGCCAAGACAGCCTTGAGAGCACTGAGCAGCTTCAACCTCAGATCTCCCTCAACTTTGTCTATCTTACTGGCCTTCTCCTCCCAGCTGACGGCCATGGCTGGTTCAAACAGCTTCACCAGAGCCTGACACAGAAGCTTACCGGTGGTGCTCGGGCCTGGCACTTCTGGTGTATCCGCTTTCTGAGCAGCACCTACAAATCAAAAGACACATCAGTTATTTAAGGTCTACATATAAATAACAATCAAATTAATTCAACATCATCTAGGTTTATTGCTCAATTAGTGATTTCAGCCCCTGAAATACTGTGAGGTAAAGCAGGTTACTGGGTAAGATAGAACATATTGCTTACTAGTATTGCATCTTTTACTGCAATCAATTGAGGAATCTGCAGAACTTACCCTCATCTATCTGAGTGTCTAGCAATTCAGACAACGTTGCAGTTTCCAATATTCTGTCAGGGTCCCGAATTAGGCTACGACTTTCCTCTGTCAGTAACAAAGCTAAAAAGTCCAAGCTAACACCTAACAAAGGAAGGCCATCCGGGGTTCTATCTGCAAGTACTGATGCCATGGATTCTGGAAAACGTAGAAAAAAAATCATAATTTTTAATTCCAATACAAAGAGCATGGTCAAGTTACTACCATAGTTTAAGATTTTTTAATGGGTGAACCTGAATATCTTAGTTGGAAAAATAATTTAAGCTTCCTCAACCTCCAGTTGAGTCTTATGCATTAAAAACCACCAGCTTATAATGAAACAAGTGGGACAGAGAATTCATAAACATAACATATTTCCCTATCCTTTTATTCACAATTTCTTGATCATTTACTTTTACAGTCTGACCACTGCTTGTTTGCAGTAGTTGGCTATAGGTTAAATCTATTCTTTTGCTACAAAGTATTACAAGTCGCTCAGTTATATTGGTTTAACAAGTCGAAAATACCCTTTGTAGGGGATATATGTCAAACTGACTTAAACACCTGGCAGATATAGTTCAAAACAGCACAATAATAATATCTAAAGACAGCATTTTGTCAGATTTCTCAGTGCCTTGAGGTCGCAGTATTGTTCCTCTTCATGTGATAGACTAAATTTAATACTTCTATTTATATAAAAACTTGTAAACCCTGAAGTTATGGAAATTAGAGATAGGGTAAAGTGTTTTGTCGACATGGATAAACTCTACACTATGCTCTTTCAGCTATTTAAACTAATCAGATAAAGGCAAGAAAATTGACAGTAAGAACAATACCCACCTGCAAAAGGAGACCATATTGGTCCAAGTACTGCTGAGAGAGAAATGAGAGCAGCTGGTCCTTGTGTCTGTAGCAGACTGGATAGCAGTCTTAACACACTGACTGACAGGGAGGTGCATACTGACCCAATATCATCCTTGCCTGGCACAGAAAATCCACATACATATCTCCGTGAATATGTGTAATATTTACATAAACCTGTGACTAAAATTGATGCTTATTAGTAACTCAATATAGATAAGAGCAAAATTCTTTGAAGTCTCTTCAAAGATAGAATAGATGACTGAAATGAAGCTTTAGCCCCAAAAACAAATCTTTACATATCTGAAAAAAATCTAGCTTTCCTTGTCTGTCAAATTTCTTAAAGTTCTTATTTGACCTGAATTTAATTTAACAATTTGTTACTAACAACTTCAAGACATCTAACATGAAATTTTGACTGTAGAATCCCACCACCATATTAAGATACAATATAATATGGTTACTGGTATCAATTCAAAATGAGAGAGAGAGAGTGAGATTATAATTGCTGACATTATTATAAATTGGCAATTGATGAGTTGTAAAACTTCACAGATTCTCGTAATTCTAGAATATAAAGCTTATTCTTACTGAACAGTGATACTGACGATTTCTTACCATGCCACTGAAACAAAACAAGGGAAGCAAGAGCACCAAGATCAGCTCTGTTTGCAAGTAGCTCTCCTCTCGCATTGGTGTCAATGGTCACACAAGTGGTCAACAGGTCAGCTATGGAGGAGTACATGGCCAAGAGATTACACAGGGCTGGGGCTGATGCATAGCCGGCTTTACCAAAAGTGGTCATCTCCTCACACAGCGTCTGAACTCGACTTGGATTCACATGTCTCGAATGGGAATTTAAAAAAGATATTTGGGCATTAAGAACAGATCTATGCAATTGATAAAAGCCAGTATAATATATGAAACCAGGGTTCAGCCAAAGACCAAATTTTCTATTTGTGTTAAGCTACTATGTTTGCCTATAAATTCTGATTAAAAGTTTTTTCTTTTATTTTTAATTTTATTCAGATGACATTATATGGCAATGATGGCTAACGAGGAAAAAAATGTGATCCAGCTCTGTCAGAAAGCATAAAGATTCATTGATAATAACTTATACTGTACGTATGCCACCTTCAGTCTGTAGAGTTATTTCTTTGAAAACGATATGTGCTATTTTTTATGTGCCTTGCAGCTCGACCTAATACACTAGATGCTGGAAGTTTGAGAAAGAAAATGTTTACTTTTTTTTCTGAATTGTTAGATTGAAATTTTCCTTAATCAACAAAAAACCTACTACCCTATCAGAAAAATATAGTAATTTTGATAATTTTTTATCATTCAAGCCTCTGAAAAATCCTTCATTTTAGAAAAAAAGATGTCCACACTCAGATTGAGCTACAACAGAAGTACTCAGACAGATGATTCTTACCTAAGAAGTGAGGAAAGGATACCATGTGCCTGAAGGCCAGACAGACATGAGCGTGGACTGAGCTGAACCAGATTATTCAACAGACGTACAACTGCTGCTACCAGACCAGGGGTGGTTACACTGTGACCCTCATCACTGGCAACATCCTTTCCCTGGCCTTGCCCCGGAATGATAATAAAAGTAATCCAGACGTTAAATTATAATACAACTACTTGTAGTCAATTTGATAGACATAAGTTCTCAACTACACAAACTTCATGTCATTAAGAACAGTTTTTCTTATACTTTATTAAAATCATAGATCATCTACTTCTCCCTGCTAAAAATACCCTATTTTTATTTGTTTATCATCTCCGAAAGATGAGTGCAAATGTTTTGCCAAAAGCTTTGAAAAAAAGGGGTATCTTCAATTTGTTAAACAGTCATCTTAAAAAAAATTTGAAATATTTTAATGCAATGGATTATACAAAAACTATAAATACACTGAAATTGATGGTCTGAAATAAGGGACTACACAAAATAAGAGCTATCTATAACTTTTATTCCCTTTGTATCTTAAGATATGTAAAAACATTTTTCTCTATGTTCTAAAAATGAGTCACACTGATTAACAATCTTTCAAAACACCATAACACAGGAAATAATCAAGTCATCAAAATAGATCTTTTTTACCATCCTGAAAAATCTTTAAAAGTTCTCTACAAGATAAAATTTAAATAAATGTTTCTTTCTAGATTTATTGTTCCATTCTACCTGAGCAAACCTAGGCCTGTCTGTAATTATTTTTAAATAGCTGAAAAAGTAAGACCACCAGATTCTCTTCATTATGGTAACAAAAAAACCCCACATTTTTTACTATTCATATAATTTAAAACTGCAAGACTTCAGAGCATAAAAAGGGAAGAGTGGCTACACAGTGATCATGTATTTCTACCTCCTTGGCGACGAAGCTGGGAAATATCTGTGGCTGTAGATGAGCTGAGCGAGGTGTCAGGAGCTGTTCCTTGGCTGCCACCAGTTGACATAGGCTAGAAAAACACCAGAAAATGATTTTTAAGATCTGAAAACAACATAACTGATATTCTTTGTTGTAAAATATTGATTAAAAATATTCTCCATATAAATTGAAATATTCTATTAGTACTGTTTTAAACTGAAAAATAAATGTGAAAATTGAATTCAATAGCTCAAAAGAAAGAGGAGACGGAAGAATTCCTATCTTGAAACTACAAAAAAGCTTGCCCACTTGATTATTTTTCACTCTAAATTTCAACCCCATCAACCAAACAAAAATTCATAAATTGTGGAAAAATAATACACTGATGCTCACCTTTGACCTTGCAGATGCACTAGGGCTGTGATGGCCCGACTCCCTGGTGACAGTAGTCAGAGCTGTGCGGCCAGTTTTTTCTTGATCACTAGCACCTGTTTAATAATTATAAAAAAAAAAACCTCACACAATTTATCTCCTGTTTGATAAATACAATGTACACTTCGATTGAGTTTACAGGATCAAAATGATGAGTATCAGAAGCAACGAATGTTAAGTTTTGTACTTATGTACTCTTGTGTGAATATTTTACATATCCAAAGGATACTTCATGCTTCTCTATCAACTACTTACCAGATACAGTATCAGAAGATGAGGAGAGAAGTGAAGTGTCCTCCAGGACTGGGGGTAGCTCGATGTTGACCAAGACTGGTTGCACTAGACTGACCCAGCACACATTGGTCAACAAGTCAGACACACTGGCATACAAGTTTGTGTGTGAGACCAAGGCTTCTAGTGCAGAAATGCCCTGCAATACCATCTGTGACAACATAATACGTGGAGAGAGAGAAAATAAAATACAGGATAACACCAAGTTTCTGATATTTTTAATTACTAATATCAAGAGAGAATACAGCAACAAAAAAAATTCAATTATTTCAAAAATTCTACCCTGTGAGAATAGTTGAAACTTGGTTTACATAAATTTTCTATGTTTCTCAAATTTCCCAAATAATTTTACAAACAGTGGGAAGTTGATAAGAAACATTATTGCAACATCTAAATTAAGGTACAAAATTAAACCAAAGGTGCACTTTAAGATGAGTAGATTCCTGTTAAGCTGATAAAACCATGTGCTATGGCGCAGTTCAATGGAATGCAGGACTTACTTTTTATTTGTTTGCAAATTATTTTGACAACTAGGATTATCCTGATTTTTTTTGTCTTTTGCTTGTTTAAGATATGAAAGTAAAGTACATGAATGTCATGTAATGCTATTAAGTACTTTGCAAAAATCTGTACAGCGCCTAGAGCCCTTTTGGGAATTGGGGGCTATATACTCTGTATAATTATTACCATTTATTACAATACCTTCATTTCAAGTTAACACTGTGCTATCAGAATTTATGTGTTACCACCAAAGTTTCTTTTGCTCTTTGGATTAGTAATATCACTGTATTGAATTATTTAGAAAACTCTCTCTGGGTTAGCCCTAATTCAAATTTTAAAAATGTTTTTCCTAAAAAATTCTTCTCAATTTTACTGGTTTTGCATGATCTGAATTCCCAATTTCTTTCTGTTTCCATATCAATGTTGCCTCATTTTGCGTTTCCCCCATTACTTTGATTTTTTTATACTGGCATATTAATAACTGTTCAAACTTGTTGGGATCAAATGAGTAAAGGGGTCTACTTATGTCTCAATTTTAGGCGTGGAACGTAACTTGCTGTACATAACACATTATACCACAAGTAAATATGTTCTCAGTTATGTTTATGTTTGCACATGTAACCTTCAACAATATCAGTATCCAACCTGATAGTCTTCGTCTGTGACAACTGGTCCTTGCCAGGTAGTTGCTCCGCCTGCTGTCTCCATGCACCCACTTGGCATTGTCTGAGATGTTAAGTTTACCAGAAGTAGAGCCGCCTGATACATGATAAAAAGGTATCATTCATGTGAGAATAATAAGGACCTTAAAACACTGAGTGAAGAAGTAAAATCACCATAAAAGGCTTCTTGCACATATTTATTTGATAATTTATTTTTGCTCATATTTGATTCATAGCTTTATGCATTAAGCTGAGGATGATTGTGTTTTGGTTTAAAAAAATAATTTTCATAAGATTTTGAGAAAATATTTACAAGAGGTAGATCATATTCACTCATGAAATAAATGTAAAAAAAAATATAAAAACTTGATATTTCTGGGTTATACAATTGGGTCTTTCTAACATTAGAATAAGATACCTGTACTTTATATTTGGGAACCCTCAAATAAAAATAAATAGAAACAAATGAGAATTTAAACAAGTGATGTCATATTTTGGGAATAATTTTAAATACAAAATTATACTTCTTTAACTCATTCCGAAATTCTGATGGGTAAAATTTGTGACTTAACACTTTGCTGCTCCTTTTTTTAAAACATTAACATCGAAGAACCAATTTTTCATTCAATTCAGTTTCTGACACAAATAAAAAAAAAAAAAAAAACACTCCACAGATTTGTACCTTATTCCACCAAAAAGCTGATTGAAAATCCTTGGTGACATTGGTCATAAACATAGCATATATTATTCACATTCAGATTGAAACTTTTTTTCCCCACCTTACATAATACAAAAATAAATGCTTTAGGCACTGACAATAAATCATTCATATCTCATAAGCTGCAAAGGCCAGGTCTTACCTGCTGACACACCATGCTGCACTCCACTGGATCCAGGAGAATACTGAATGCCGCACCCCAGATTCCACCTGGGATGTGCTTACAGCTGGATGCTACCAGTAGGCGACCTGCCTCTGTAGAGGTCAAGGCAACTGCAATGCCTAACCCAGCCACCCTGACCTGGACAAGTGGTGACACATGACCCAGTTGATTATAGTAAATAAATCATAGCATAAAGTATCACAAAACCATCCAAAATATTCTTTTGAAACTTATATTAAGGCAAACTGCAAGAAAGTTTGAAAGCTAAAGCTAAAAAGTGGTGTAGTTCTTTTATGATAAAGAGCTATTTTTGATAAATGAAAATTCATGAGAAAAATGCCATCCTTGTTTGTTCTTCATTCAGAAATAGCTCAAACACCAGAAAGTACAAAATGGGTTAAAAATTGTTGGCAAGACTAAAAAGTTGACAAGAAGAAATTGGCCCTGATATTAAAAATACAGCTACAGAAGACCCTAAAAGCATTCACCTCAGAATCCCTATATGCCCAGAGTGTTATAAGCCAGTTGAGACCTTGGTCTGTCTCTAAACTTCCATCTTGTCGTTTGTAGAGCCAATTTTTCACCCAATCCTGAGAATTTAGAAATATTCATAGTTACAAGAAAGTAGGATGCGCATGACATGATCAAAGGGATACAAAAAAGCATGAACACAACCAAGCTCACAAAGTGGAAAAGAAAATTACTATTTTATCCTATTTATGTCATAAAAAATATTCTTGCAAAAAATATGCTAGAACTTAAAAAATTATGATACTGTACACCATAG
>BMAT01003514.1:69806-83470 GCA_019649035.1 Elysia marginata
TATAAGAAGGATTAAAATTTTAATAATACACATGATTTTAAAATTGAATTACTGGCAACCATAAGCTCTAATGTTTGACTATTAGCCATTTTGAGCAGTTTTAAATTAGAGGAAAATTGTGTGTGGTCAAAGAAAAGCCATCCCTAGTAAAGAGGGTTGCCTTCAATATGTGTTAGCAAGGGCAGGTTAGATAGTTATAGGCTTGTTTAAAATTTATGCTGAATACTTATAAACAATATCACCTTGTCTTTTCATTTTAGATCATAAAAGTATGAATAGATATAAGACCTAGGAAAAAACATTTGATTTTCGAACAGCTCTTTGAGTCCAGATGACCATTGTCTCCATCTACTAAAGAGACTGAATAACATGCATTTTACATTGCGGCTACAAGTCTTAAAAAATAAACCATAAAGAGGACAGCTCTCTATACTTTGTCAATAGGTATCATGATGAGAAATCTGGTGACAGTCGCTGCCACGCCCATGTAAAGGATTCGGTGTGTGGTCAGTTCTCCTAGCTCTGGGTCCAGTGGAGAGTCATTGTGCTGGTCATGGTGATGAAAGCCCAAGAGATCTCCAATACAGTCCAGGCAATCAGTTAATCGATCAACCTTGAAATCAGAGTAAAAGTCCTTGAAGAACAAGTAACTAGATGTCCTTTCATGTCTCCTTTTGAGGCAAATATCAGAAATTTGAAGGAAAAAAAATCTATTCAGAAGCAGAGTTTCTGCTCTTCTTATTATTTGCCATAAAAAACCTGAACAAATATACTTTCAGAAAATTGTCACAATCAAAATTTTGAGCAAAGCAAATATTTAAACGTATTCAAAATGTATATTTAAAATTATTAACTACAGAAATGTAAGAATTTTGATATCCGAAAATTTTGGACTCCAAGAGAGACATGTCTAAAAATTAAAAAAGTGAAACCTGTGAAAACACATTAGTTAATGATAAAAAATCCACCTGTTGAATATAACTTCTTCTCCGTGACAATTTAAATTGGTAAAAAAAAATAAAAGCAGCTTTTCAAATTCACCCATCTCACATCAGGTCTATATGTGACACATAACTTAAAATGGTCATACATGTACTCAAAGAATTATTTGCAAAATGTGTTTTTGAAAGATTTTGAAAGGCCTTGAATCTGCCTGACGAACCACTTCTCGTGCAGCATCCCTGGTGTCTGACCACAACCCCTGATCCAGAACACATCTAAGCACTGCCAGTGCCTCATCACTGAGCTCCAAGACAGCTGTGCCTAATTGAAGTTCTGCTGTACGCAGGCGGGGCAGAGCTCTCTGCAGGACAGCCACCAAGAGCTGTGGCAAGGACAGCTGCTGATGTTGAGGTTGCGCTGCATCCATGTCTAACAAATTCAAGAGGTCACCATTATTTTGGTCTGGTTCAAGTCCAACGCTAGAGTCTCTGCAAAGAACATTGATTTTAAATTTCCTTATGAAAAAACCAATTGACACCTATAAAACTTTTATGAAACAGTTGTTTGAAACAAAATCAAACCTTAATGGTAGCTGCCTTGATTTATTTTTTCCTTTTTAATGCCAGCCTATCAATTTCTATATGTCCAATGTTCTCAATGAAAATAAATACAAGCAATTTAAACCAGAACATATGTATATTTTTTTTTCACTTAAAAAAGAAAAGCTAGATATGCTAAAAGTCAAACTGGTTCCAATATAAGCAGTATTCTAATTTGATGCATCTACACAAAGAATTTTTATGTGGTCATATCTGCAACAACACACTCATTTAGGAAAGTTTACTGATTGGCTTCAATATTGCTAAAAAAATTCCTTGCCCTTCCCCCTCCTAACCCCATGCACACATACAAAGACAGATGGTTGGGTAAAAATATGAATCAATTGACTGGGTTTTTCAATTTGATAATTTTTTCATTGCATCATATCTTCCCAGGGCTATTAAAGAGAATAAAACAACCAATGGCATTTACTGTGTTTTGCATCATAAGACCATCACCTGCTAACAGAAGAAGAGCTATCTCCATCCTTCCCATCTCCTCTATCCCTGTGGTCAGTAAAACCGCCACTGCCTGCCCTCACCAATGTGCTTGGGCTGACTCCTTGCTGAGCTGAGTAGCAAGAAGAAGGAGGACCTGAGTTGAGGGTTGAGCTTGGAGTTGTTGAGTTGAAATCTGTAATCAGACACATAACTATGTGACATGCAATTTTAACAGGTATGGGAAAGCATAATTTTTTACTATTAAAAAGACCTAGAAAAAAAAGTTGGTTTGGTAAATTGGCATATGGGGTAAGCTTCACTTTTCCTAAAACCCTGTAAGGCCATCTAAACAATGGTGTTATTATCAGATTTAACCAATGAGACTTGCAGTTTTTTAAACCTGTTTCAATGTCATTAAATCTAAGATTTAAGTGTTAAAAAAGGCAAAAAACAAAAAATCTGGAAAGATGTAGCATTGATGACCAAGAATTTCAAAACTTTAGTCTCTCAGCTTAGCTTGCATCATCCCATCACTTGGTCTTAAATAGACATTTTACTGGTTATGGCGTACCCGACCAAGTCTGGCAACAGATTGGGCTGCATCAATTTCATTTTTTTCCATTTGTTTATTTTCTCCCTGCCTATAACTATCTTAAATTTTCTTCCATATTGTGCACAACCACTCTAGTTTTTTTCCCTCTCTATTACTGTTTTTCTCCTCCACTATATTGCCTTACTTCTTCGAATCTCGCATCATTTATGATTCACATACATTATTCCTAGGTCCCCTTATTCAAATCTACATCTAGATCATGACGTTAATGCTTTGATGTCGAGACTCTATGCTTTATAGTCAATCTATACCTCTCCTATCCCCTCCCCTCACATCTTTTACTGTCTTCAAACTTGTTGGCTTTTTTGTCTCTCCTCCTTCTCTATTTGCACCCCCACCCCAACCCCTCTTGTAAATTTAGACCTTACACAGTTGAATTGGTTTCACTTACCATGAGATCTGTAGGGAACAAATTGGAATCTAGAGGGCCTAGGCATATTAAATAGAGCTCTAATGCACTAGCCACGCTAGATTGCGCAGTGAAAGTTTAACAAAATAAAAGAAAAAACTACAATAAGTCAAACTTAAAACTATGACAGGACTAGGTTATAAATAGAAGGAAGGTTCAGATTAGTCTGGGAGAAAGGTCAATGGTTCAAGCCTATAAAAGTGGGAGTAATACCCCTTGCACTTCTCAGCAGACTGGTGCTGAATTCTGGGCTTTTTTTTTACTTTATTGAAAACACAAAAAATTAGCTGAAATCCCTAATGCAAAAAAAATGCTGAAATTAGCACAAAGCTGGAAGATTTATATAGCTATCAAAGCAGAATTTGAAACAACCTTTTTGCATCTTTATAAATTCATCTAGAAAAATTAAAGTAAAAGCTTGTTATGAGTACTTAAATTTTTGTATTCTGATGACTTATGAGAGCAATTGTTGACATCATTGCCATGCATTGAGTTGAAAAACTATTTCAAAGTCCCACATCTTTTTAAAAACATTTTGTTACTCATTACTCTTCTTTTTACACTTGTGGAATGTCCCCTTTTTAACTAAAATGACTTTAAAAAGTTTCCAACACCTGATAATAACAATATAATCAAGTTTCTACTTAGAAAACACCACTTGACTAATTTTGAGAATCTTATGCATGGAAAAGGTATAAATCTACATTGCAATTGCATAGCTTGTTTTTATTTTACAGCGCACATTATTTAAATAATCTTTTTGGCTTTGTAAATAAGAGGAGTATTTTTAAACATTCAATATTTCTAAGACAGAGACACCAAAGTACATGTTTGATTACCTTGCTTGGAAGTATACAGTGCAGGATCTTGAAAGTACCTGATTCTAACCTGGAGACACCTGATAAAGACTGTAAGAGTTTTACATGCCTGAATCACAACAGAATGATCAGTACGGTTGGGCATAGACACCAGGGATAAGAGACTCTGTGAACAAAACCAGATAAAACAGACAGCATGCTGATTAACAAACTATACTATCCAATATGTCCCTCTTTTATACTAAACAAGAATAAAAATTAATACTTGGCTGATTTTGAAAAACTAATTGACAACTGCACCCTCATGGGGTAACACTCGTTCAAGAAATAATTTTTAAATCCTCAAAGTAATAAAGTGCGAGAAATTCAAGAAATCCAAGAACAACAACAAAATGCATTTTATCTTCAACGCTTTTTAAAGTAAAAATTGTTTCAGTAGATTTACTACAATATTCAAAGGCTCAACATTCTTCCGACACCTCTTAAATCTAAACATATGCTCTTTTTATTTCAACTGGTGTTTTTTTTTTTATTTGGGGTTACAAGCGACAAAATTCTGACAAAATGTGAGATCTTTATACAGAACTAACTCGATTGAAAGAAGGGAAGGGAAAAACATGTTTCCTTGCTTTATTATTTGGGCAACATACAGCTCCAATAAATACTGGCTTTTAAAAGAATAACATGCTACTACATCAGTAATAGTAGTATCGTATGAATACACCTCTATTTCTAAATTGTTGATCCAGGCATGCACATCGTCACCAACTGATTGGATCGTTTTGTAGCCACTTTCCATTTTCATTACTGGGCAATGTAGTATGTTATGATCAGTGGTTACTGGTTCCCTATTGCGTCATGTAGGTGATTTCTTTAGTTTTTATTTTTACATAATGTAGGCAGTTTTTGCATGTTTTGCTCTCAGTCGATTTGCTATTACCAAGTGCCTTTGTTTTAGAATTTTCAAGCCTGGGAAGGGTTGATTGGATTATTCATCATCTCTCTTCCCATTGGGTTGACTTTTTCCCATTCTAGTTTCCATGTTTCATTTACATAGAATGGTTTTCTAGACTTCAGATTAGATGTTGTTGGGGCATTGTTTGGTATTATCTTTGGTGGTATGTTATTGGTCATTTTGTTAGCTCTCTTTTTCATTTTTTGGTTGGCATCTTTTCTTCAGATATGAGGTGGCGCAATTGAGCATAATGTTGGGAGCCATTTGACATCTACCTTGTATGTGTGTATACTTTTGTGCCACATTGGAGCACAGTAGTCTGCAATGCTGTAACAGAATGTCAGGGTAGATGTTCTCAAGACAGTTGGAGAAGCTCCCCATGTTGTTTTTAGTAAGATACGATTTCTTTTTGCTACCTTATATGCACAGCCTTCAAGATGTTAGAAGCATTTTTACTGTCTGCCAAGATTGATACCCAGGTATTTAGGGTTAGGATGGCTAGGAGGATCTTGTGTTTCACCTGGATGTTAATTTTTCTTGTTGCTTCTTTGTTGTTTAGATGGAAGGATGTTGATACTGACTTTGTAGTGTTAAATTTCAGGTACCATCTATCAAAGCAGCCTTTAAGATGTGATGCATCATTGCTCAGTGTGCTTTCTATCTGAAACCATTGGTTTGATTAATGTGCCAAGGTCCAGTTATCAGCATGGCCTAATTTCATGAATTTGGTACCTTGCATGTTGCTGATGTGTCAAAGAGAGATGCAGCAATAACTTAACCCCGTGGTACGACATCCCTAATTTTCCTTGTCTTGCTTTTATTTCCTCCAAAAATCACATGGTAATTTCTCCTTCCATTCATTCTAGATAGAACTTTGAGGATTTTGGAGCAGGGTATTATATTTGCTAGTGTTAAGATAAGTCCGCCTGTCCAGATCGTCACATAGGCAGTTATTAGGTCAATCACAACTGATTGCGACATGTTATCACGTTATCATGTAAGGCCTTGTGTGCCCCAGAGACCTTGACTTTGATACCAGTCAAGATGCTATAATGCTGGAACTAGGGATGGATGGGAACCAGAGTGGGAACAATCTATTCCGTCGTCTAGACAAGGCTTGCCTTCTCCTGGATCCACACCTCTAATTCATGGCTACCAAAGTCTGACTCTAACTTCCTTTGAAACATGTGCAATATTATCAATCAATTAATTAGACACCATACAAGAATTTTGTTTGCTTACTTTAATGATCTCAGGCCTTTGCAAAAATATCTCAGCAGGAAAGTCCTGAAAGACGACATCCGCCAAGAACTCACACGACCCAATCAGCATACTCTGATCCTTTGACTGAAGGGAACTAAAACCAAGGAGTATTGATAATTTACTGATGAGGCAGGATTATGCATATAGCACTCAACATAAACTTCAAACCTTGAAAAAAATAAAGAGGTAGTAATCATACTAAACTTTGACAGTGGCATTTTGTCCAACAAAAAAGTCAGCTTGCTCAGTTATGAATGACATTTTGCCTAAAAAAATAAAAATTAATAAGTGTAACTTTCAGTATTGGGATTTTTCTCTATCAATTTCACATAGAAAATTTTCAATCTATTGTCTACATAATTTTAACTTTAAGTTGCAATCATCTGCAGAGTGGTCTGGATCTAAATCTAAAATGACCAACAGATCATACCAGCAGAAAAAAAAAATGTCACTGGACATGTTCAAAACCAGAGGGTTTAATTGATAAAGATTGAGGAACTAGGATAAACCTTAATTTATAACAAAAAAAAAGTGGCTTGAAAAACAAACACTTTTGAAATGTGACACTTACGATAATTACTTTTTATCAGGATGTGATTTCAAATTATAGCTTTTTTAAACCAAAGCTTTGCAAAGTAGTCAGCATTGCAAAGATATCTCTTGAGATAATTTTATCAGAAAACACTAAAATGAGGTCTTTTATCACATTTATGTGAAGTGAAAAAAGAGGCTTTTTAATACCCATTTGTTGATGCAATAACTTGTTGGTCTGTCTGAGTGAGTGGCAGCCATGGAAACATGGACAGTCTGAAAAGACTACCACTAGATTCTGAAATTGCAGAAAAATGTTTGGGAATTATCAAATACAGCATCTATCCATTGAGGAGATAATTAAAAGAGGTTAAAAAAAAATAAATCAAATAAAAGCAGGGCAAGCAATTGAGAGGTTCAATGAAACACAAAGTCCACACTTTCCCACAAAAAAAATTACATATACACCTTAAGAAGAAAAAAATCTTAAGTGCAGGGGGAGAGGATCATTACACAAATTTCCTCACTCATTCAAATGCTAATGAAAAGGTAGCTCTTCTAAAGCCAAAGAAAGACCTTGTCAGTGATTATTTTATTCATTATAAATGCACTGTACTGGACAAAGCTTGAACAAGCTCACAAAATTGAACTTAAAGCTATGTTATACTATGTCTTTAAAATTATTGTTGGCAACCTGAGATGCGACTCCAGAATCTAGTTTATAATTTTATTCAATCAATTTTTACATATGAAAAGCTCAAGACAATAGTCATCAAATGCTTTCAAAGGGAAAATAACTATGCTTGAGAAAGATGTATTCAGAATGAATGTCATATCAAAAACTTGAACAGTGATGACACTGCTTGTTGTATTGCTTCTTTTCAAGTTTAAATGAATTTTCGATCATGATTAATAAGCCACATAGTTAAGGTATTGTTTGGAGGTTGCCCTGCCAAAGGTTTTGCTAAGCAAACTTGAGCTGTAAACGAAATTAGGGGACAAAATTGGAAATGAAATTTATTATGTTAAGTGCAAGCATTCCGTTCAATTGGCTAAAAACTGCAAGGCCAAGTGAAATTTACATTATATTCAAACATCATAAAAATATTCAGAATGTAAAATACAAAATGCAACCTAAAACATTATCTATCTTCTCACCATCAATAGGCGTAAATAAAAAATCCTCAGCAGGCATATACTGCTTAACATTTAGCTTTTGGCCCAAGTTTGTTAACTCTCCTTGTTCATTTTCCTGTCTGACAGGAGATGTGAAATAGGCAGGTCCTCTTTGAAAATAGTGGTTGAGACGATTGTCTCTACAGCCTGGCCCAATATGGCTCACTGAGGCTGCTGCCACACTTGGTTCAGAGATATGTGACTTAGATCCATCCTGAGCTGAAGACATGCTGGCTCCCCATACAGCTTTGGAAAGGACAACAAGAAACATTTAAATTCATAAGAGAAGTTTTGAAAACCATTTATAAAATTCTTTTTGGCAAAAGTTTCATCTGTCATACGATATTATCTTAGTATCTAATTCTTATCACGTTTTTACTGATGATAGCAATCAATACCCAACCTAATCAAATCTGTATCTAGATATAAATCATTCTAGCAAACCAAAATAAACCTCCCAATATATAAAGCTTAAAATATTATAGCTGCTGTAACAAAAAAGTATTAAATTGTAGCAAACCATAGCATGCAGCATACATACCACTGTCTGAAGGTCTGTGGTAGATGCATTCTGGTGCATGACCCTGAGACTCAGCTTCAGGCAGGCACATGATATGCTCCAGGATGTGGTCAATGACAGGTCGGTGACATACTTCAATGTCACACCGCAGTTGAGACAGAAACTCAATGGCACCAATATCATGTAACAACTGGGCACCCGTAGTGTGCTTTTGTGATCAAATTGTGAGAGAAAACTATTAGTAACAATATAGGATAATAAACTTAACTAAGCACCTATAGTTAGGCCATGAAATATGCAGAGTTGAAAGAAAATACAACATATAAATTAATTTTTATTTCATAAATAGGGTAAAACGAATTGGGCAACCAATTATGTATCATCAAAGAAATATTGATAACATTTCAGGAAAGACAGACTTCAAACTTATTTCTTTTATATGTTCAGGATTTTATAAAAATTTTAAACTTCCCAGTTTCAGTTTACTTAATAATATCAATGGTAAATCTTTTACAGCAATTCCTTAAAAACTAACAGGAAAAAAAGAGACTGATTGATGCTATGGAAAAGTTTACAGAAAGATTTTTATGGCCCTTCTGTGCTTGTGGAGAACTTTACACTGCAAACGTAATTTGTAGAGGAAGTGTCCATACATTGTGTAAAAATTATATGTATAAGTCACTAAGCTACAAGCTCAGCTTTTTTAAGCATAAAGTCAGGCCATTAAAAGATAGACAAATTATTTTTAGGTATAGAATTTTGTATTAAGCCTAAAAGTTCATTTTATGCCTTTAAGGAAAAATTTTAAAAAAATGATAGTCTCAGCTCTGTAATGCTAGGATAATTTATTTCAAACTAAATTAGAAAAAAAAAATAGAAAATAACTAGTGCATTTGAACAAAAAAACTTTTAATATGCCTAAGTTATGAATAAGCCAAGACCCCTTGTTGAAATCTTTATCATTATTATTTTCAAAATGGAGATATAGCTCAGGGCACAAACCCTGGTTCTAAAATTCACCAAGATTTTTATTCCTCCAAAGATCTCATGTGTACAAAATTGATGATGACAACTGCTTACATAGTTTAATTCTGTTGGCTACTCCCTCTACCCCCCCCTTCTCTCAAATAAACTTCCTGCTCCCTTTCTACTCAAAGAATATCTAGATTACCAAATACTCATTCCACTTGCAATTACTGCTGATTGATTCAACTGGCTGGCTATGATTTCCTCCTACTACATTAAGAAAAGCTTGACAGAGCTAGGATTTTGCTGCTAAAGTGTCTAAAGATCCACAAACTCCTAACCTATTGCCTCTTTGATTTAATAACCTCAATTCAGCAGGTCTTTTTTTCCTCAATAGCCTAGTCCTACATGCAATAACCTAACCGTGTGCGAATTCTATCACACATTCTTGAGCCTCTGGACGCACCTATCTAGATAATCACCATAAGACAAGGTGAACAAATAGTGCCTGACACAACATATTTTAAAGAGATTTTGTATGCGTCCACACTCTTTCACCCTAACAAAATTATTCAACATTTCATACATGACAATTACAATAAAATTACCTTCACTTTGCTAAAATTCATATCTATAAAAGACAAAGCAGACTTGAAGTGAAAAGCTGAAAATTACGATGTCCAAGCCATGCGTGTTTTCATACCATGTACGACAAATATAGCCAAGCTGAATTCCATAAAATCCTACCTGGGAAAGTCTGCTAATGAGAGCCAACACCTGAGTCTTGTGTGAGCATTTGGAAATGTTGAACCACTCCAGAAGCCTGATATAGAGTAACTTCTCCTGAACCAAATCAGCATCACAAATAAGCTTATGATCAAGCTTGGATTGTATGCTCTCTAGGGCCCGAACCCTTATTTCTTCCAGTGGATGCCCTAGATTAGAAAAAGAATTGACCCTTACATAAAAATTGTTTTGAAAATATTTCAGAACTCAATAGACTAACTTATTAGTTCTACGGAGGCTTTAAAACCAAGATCTGTATATTATGTGAGGATATTTTATTATTTGCACAACGAAAACACTATATTGATTATTACTTATTTATTGACTTAAAATTAGAAAAACTGCCAGGTATAATTTTTTTTGTTAGTTCTTAAGAACCTAACCACTAAATCACTTGAAACTCAAATTCTACTTGGGAAAGATCTCCAGTATGAGTCTACACTCAATTAAATAGCTCTAGTTGACAAAAGAAGAAGCAAGTTTAAATGAAATGGATGTAGCTTTAATCTAGATATACAGGCTTTATTAAACTGGAACTTGTTTCTCCTAGATCAAGGCATTTTTTTCTGTCTTGATCTAAATCTAAACCTTGTTTCTTCTTCCTCTTTTTAGCAGCTATAGATTCTCTCTCTCTCTTTCTTAATCTATCTATCTCAATCTCTCTCTTTCTCTCAAAGTTGCCAACCCCTGACCAACTTTTGAAACTCCCATTACAGTATTTTCAAAATGTTTCAGTACTAAAGACAAGGAGAAGACCCAACAAAGATAAGACACATTATAATATTACTGGGACTCATAATAAGACTATTTGGAAAAGATGCTAAACCTTTCATGTCGGAGTTCTCTCAAATCCAATAAACTGCAGAGAAATTTTGGTAAATTACAGCATTCTTCACAACTGACCATTTTGTCTTAGAGGCATATATAATTAAGATGTTTTTTTCAGTTACATAAAATGATAAATTGCAGTATTCTACTATGATATAAAATCTACAATAACTGGTTGGCAGCTCTGCTCTGTCTCTCTGTCCCTCTCTCTCGCTCTCTCGATCTAGTCTAGATCTAGACATTCAATCAAATTTAATGGGGCTCAGGCCTATTTTTCAAGTGTTCAAGAGAGCATATGTCTAAAATTTCTGTGCAGCAGAATCTGATTGCAAAACAAGAAGGAAAACTAATAATCAGCAAGTAAACTCACAAAATCTGTAAAACGAGAAAACAGAAAAATCATCACATAGCCTAAAATTATATCTTAAACGTATGGCTTTAAAGACATTGTTGTTACAGAATTCTCGACGTTGTAACTATTACTATTACATTAGAACTATTTGGGGTTTAAAGCCTGGATCGAAGAATAACAATTAACATAACAGTGATAAAGTGGAAGAACAAAACAAACAACTGAGAGTGAGACAGTGACAAGACAAGTTTCTGTTTTGAATCTTTGCCTAAAGAAGCAGTTCTCAAAGTTCTCACTCTGTAGAAATTAACACCAATTCTTACAATGTCACTCTTTTGCAATTAACACTACACTAATTGTTACATCAACACTCTATCAGTTAACACTGTAGATCTAAAATTTAAAGATGCCAGATAGATTCTATAGTACGTAAGATTTGGACTCAATTTTAAGGTTATTTTAGGTGCATAAAATTATTTGCCCTCTACGCCTGGCCCTATGGGACATGATCATTAGCTTTAACAATGCCTTTACAGCTTTAAAATAATCAGATCAGTTAGCCTATTTCATTAACCCTCTTAGCGCGGTACTAAAAAAAGTTACCCTGTCCATTTGCTTTTAGAGATAAACAAAACACTTCAACTCACGCTGGGTGACGCCATTGTAACACCAAAACTGAAATGGCCAGGTTCTTGCCACAAGAAACATATTAAAAAGTTGCCAGAGTAATATTTTCATAGGCCAAAATAAAAGAGAAAATGCGAAAGTCACAAAGCCCCGATCGTGGCTCATCGGGGAAAGCCACGATCGGGGCTAATTAATCGCGCTAAGAGGGTTAAAGCAAAAAGATGGTTAGCACAAATTCTGAGGGATGCCAAAGTGTATTTTTTTCTACATTTCTTTCAAGATATCTTTGCCAGCTTATATTGCTAGATCTATGAAAATGTATTACAAGGTTGGTTATTTAGTGAAAATATCAGTACTTGGATTTAGAATATCTAGATCTACATATATATATATAAAACTAAAAGGAAATCGTCACCAATCAACATTTAAAAATGTGTTTAAAAAAATGATTAGTCTATAGCCGCTCGTAAGACCAAGCGCAGTGACTGACTGAGGAATTTTGGCGCTTTTTCGTTTGTTCCCACCCCCATTATTTTAGCTGTTCAAGTGTCATGTATACTCGATAGTCCAATTCAAAATATAAGATGCTTTCAGAATCAGGAAAATAATCAGACAAAAACCTTTCATTATTGGTATCAATCATTCTTACCATACTATAGACCCTCAAAAATGTGACTGTCCTTTAGGATTTAAAATGAACTATAATATAAATGTATCTCTAGATGTATTATCTTCGAGTTTGAGTTGTGTTAGCTAGATCTAGATCTAGATGTAGTGCCTTTAATATTAATTATTTGCCAGACTTTAAAAACATTTGAAGTTATCTCGTGGTAGGCCTTCAAAGTCAATACCCCAGGTTTTGTTTATAAAGTATCGAGCACCAGAATTTTTTACATATCTGAACTAGATTTTTACTAAATTTCTACAGAAATCCCAATTTTGAGCACAGGACCTATGAGACTCCTTCACCAGTGCCACAATAGAAAAATCTTTACGCATTTCTGTATCTATCCTCTGGCTCTACCTAATAATAATAATAATAATGAAGTTATTTTCTAGCGCCTCTTCCTACATGTAGGCTCAAAGCTAAGTTACAACAGTATATCTACCCAAACAAACAATGCTGACATAATGACAATTTTGTACAAAACATAATCCATTAACAATTCAAAACAAACAGAAGAAATTCAAAAGGTGCATGTACAAAATTAAAGAAAAAAAAGGATATATATTGACCATCAGTAGTCAGATACATTTCTTGACACAAACTAATTAAGGTCTCCATATGGTACAAAAGTACTACATAAAAAAAAACCAAGCCTGAATAAAAGGAAAGAACTGTTGGGTATGTGCATGCATCACCGTTCCTGACTACTGACATACGCGAGCACACCGGAACAATAACTCCTATGGGTAAGCAGGCCAGCAACCCAGTAGAGCGGAAGTCCTCTGATGAGTGGCCCTAGCGGGCCACAAAACAACATTGTAATGACGAATTCAGTTAGTCAAGTCTAGATTCTAGACATTTTCGAGCTTCATATTCGAAATAAATGTTGAGCACTTTCTCCTATTGTACAAATGCTAGATCTGGATTAGATATAGGCCTAGATTCATAGTTTAATAAAAGTATTTAAACTTACCAAGCTTTCTAAAAAGCCCGTTGAAATCCACATCTTTCCTATAATGCGTCATGTTTAGATTATAGAAACTAGATTTGAATCCAAGCAATTTTCATACTTTCAATCCATGAATTGTTTTTTCGATATTCTTGATGCAAGTAAAACGTTTAGACACCGGTTCATACTTTCATTTTCCCGGACAAGCCAGTGCCTGTCGAA
>BMAT01003514.1:96431-110451 GCA_019649035.1 Elysia marginata
CGGTCCCGAGGTGTTGACTTTATCCGGATTCCACTGTATTTGTATTTTTATGTATAGATGTCTTAACTTTTTTATCCTGCACTAAGTTTTCTGTGGGACAGCAAAGTTTTTGTGGATAATAAATAAGTTTCACACCCAATTCATTTTGAAATGTCATGTTTTCTGTCTTTAATTTTAATTGGTATAGTTGTTAAGGCCTTTAGGGCTATATAGTTGTCTTAATTTTAAACAGTTTTCTCCCCTTTCTGAAATTTCACAAGTCTAACCCAGCCAACTTCAAATGGCTAAAACTTCATTTCACACAGAAGCATGATGGAGCTTTTCTGTGATATCAAATCTACCTTTCAATTTTTATCTAAGATTCATTTTGACTGGTTGCAAGACAAATATTGTTTTTCCAACAATTGTTAGGGCTACTTCCATACGGTACTTGCAAACAGGGTGTGTGTGGACTGCATTCATTGGTGCAGTTTTGGCTAGCATACTGGAGGTTCTATGTTCAATCCCTAATACAGGCAAAAGTAATGGCTGCAAAGAAAGCGATGGCAAAGTAACCCTTTCTGGGTGTATCCAAAAAATTGAGGACTCTACTCATTGTTTTCTGACACTCATTTTACCACATGCAAAACAGCTTTGAACAAAAACATAAGGTGACTAAGTATTATCTAGCTTGAGTCTTTTGCTGGGACTAGGCTTGTGTTCCTCAGCAACAGATGGTAGCGGTAAGTCAATCTGTTGTGCCTCACACAAAGTATCATGGTCTTGGTGGCAAGAGCCTGTGTGCACTGCAAGTGGACTAGAAAGATCTGAAGTATCTAAATCATCTAAAGTCAGAAGAACAACTTCGCTATTTGCTTGTACAAAATTATTTGTAAATGCCAATGAGTTTGAGTCCTCAAGAGAAAAATTGTCCGTTGGTAATGCCATGTCTGAATGATGTAGTAATTTTTTGTTTTTAGATGAGAATAAATCATCAGAAAGCTTGATAGAAATTATATCTGTGTCACTATTTTTTGCCCGATTTAGAGAAGTCAATGAAAATTTGTTTTCTGGTTCCTCTAATGTAGACGCAGTGTTTGGTTCTAGATTGCGGTTGCTTTGCCGCTGAGGTATTCCATGATGATCAACGTCATCATCTGTGTCCCTTAAATTGGCTGGGACGACGTTTCCCAGGCACATTCTTTGGTTGACAGTCTCATCTTTTAACAATGGCTCTGCTTTCATTCTGTTACATGGTTCCGTGATTTCATCACAGATGGGAGGCAATTTTTGCATTTTTGCCTTTTGGATGGATTGCACATCTTTTACAGAATTAGACAACGTGGATGATGATGATTCAAATGTGGATTTTTCTAACTGGTGCGAAGAATGTAAACCATTGCTTGCAGATTTTGAATGGTTTAAGTCTGGGGAAGATATTTTTTCGTTGATGTTGTGGATTTCTGCAATGCCAGTCTCTTTACTAAGATTTGTAATGTCATAACTTAAAGAACTGCTTGCACTACCAACAGACTTTCGGCCTTGTGTCAATTGGACTTCAGCAGAAATTCCATCTTCAGTTTCATACTCTTTGCTATTCGATGGACCTGAAGGCCTGTTTGTTGAAATTTTCTGATTTTTGAGAGGGGCATTGAAATTGTGCGTTGAGTCTTGAGATGACTGTGTATGGTTGACCTGTGTCTTCTGAATTTTATCAAAAGGGGCAGGCAAGGCTTTCACTCCTGATGGCAGTGAAACTTGAGGCGTCTGTAGTGGCAAGATGGCTGGCAGAGGGTCTTGATAGTTACCTTTCAACCAAATATGTCGGTGGCCATCTATAACATGCCGAAAGTGACGAACAACACGGCTTCCAAGCGAATTGTAGTTGCTGCCCATTACCTTTGGGAAAAAAAAAAAAATTTTTTTTGTAAGATGCAAATTATGATGAACAAAAAATTAAAAGTCTCTCAGACAACGAAAATTCAAATATTTTAAGATAATAATTGAAACTAATTGTATTTAGAATAAAAATTTTTGTCTTTCTATCATAAAATGCACACGGCCACATGGGCCAGACAATCGAACTACACAGCCATTGGAAAATCAACCCCATCAAGTAAAATAAAGTTGCAGCCCTCTTTCACTGTAATCCCATATTGGGCTGTATTGAAATATTCTAGGAAACCAATACCATAAAATAGTTTTCAAAATGTACAGAATTGCGAGCTTCAATATGAAACACAAAGATTTGGTTTTAAAAGCCCTGATATCATTTGACCCAAATCGTAGGTGTTTTTTTTCCTTCTGTTTTTCTGTTCTTTTGCAAATTCTTTTCACACTTTTAGCCCTTTTTCTGCCTGCAAGAAGTATACAAATGGTGTTTTATAAGCTAAAGCATCTTATAAGGCTCTTTGTTTATTTCAAACATGATGTATATAACATTGATGAGCTCATTTCATTGCGTAATCAGCATCTTCCTTTGCCTGTGACTCTTAGATTGTCTATTTTTGTTCCCTTCGTAATTTTTAAAAAATATTTGAATCTTAAAAAACTGATGCTTTAAAGCAACCTCTAATATTTAACAACATGAATAAATAATATTTCTTATACAGAGAATCAAGTCAAAATGAATAAAAAAAAACAACAAAAACCTTAGAACATAACCTTAGGCTCTGTTTACACGATGGGTCGTTAGCATGTGTATTTTTTTTGCCCATCAAATTTTTATGTTTACACGGCTCTAACTACCGCATGAAAAATGTGTAATTAGAGTGCAAACCAAGAGTGTTTACACGAAGAAGATTTACACTCTAAAAACCACCGCATCCAACTGGAGTGTTGCAATGAGTCTAATTCCCGCATCAAACCTGGTGCGCTCTAATTTCCACATCAAACTCGCCCCGTTTTAGTGAATGCCCCCTCGGTTTTTCACGGTCACTGATTGATTTATAAGAACGAAGAGATAGAGAACGAAAGAAGAAGAAATGGATAAACAATTTTTTATTGAATTATCAATAAGATCTAGATCTATTCTCCCATTCTAGTCTAGTTTAGATTTTTTAGGTACTGGTTGCCCAAGGATATACTCATAATGCAATAGGCCTACACATTCTAGGCCTAGGAGTAGGCTAGATCTAGATTTAGATGTACATTGTAATTACATGTAGCTGAAATTCAGTTTTCGTACAAACTTACTATAATGCCCATCCATCATTTTCCATTACTATTTTTGCACATGACTATAAACATTTTTTAAATAATTTGCATTGTGTTGACAACCCATGAAAAGTTTAAGGGAAAAAAAGAAAACAGAAGAGGTTACGCTGCACTTGATCTTACATTTGGAGTAGGCCTACAGACAAGCCTAGATACGGTTACTAGAATTTTACATCATTCTCTTTGTGATAACGATAGCACACCTAGGTCTGCAATAACGCACTGGTACCGAACAGTTGTTGATGCAACTGCAATACTTTAAAATCGTGTTTGCAGCCCTACATTGTTTTCATCATACATGCACGATTGATTAAATTTCGGTACAAGAAGCCTTCCTCACTTACTTAATGGAATCACAGAAAACTGTGTGAGTTATAAATTTGTTTAGAATTTAATACATTTTTCCATCGTAGGAAGCCCATGCAAAACCCACCAGGCCTATCTCACTCCTTCTTTCTTTTATCTTCAATACTTTCATTACTAATCTACTATTTTTGTTTTGTCAGGCCTAATTTTCCTGGACATCAGTTATAAAAGGCTTCTCTAAAAATCTGTTTACCTTCACTGATGCCAGTGATGGACACTATCACTTTAAATCAGCGAAATGCACAGTTGTGACACTCTAGGTTTAGGCGAGGGAAAAATCAATGAGTTTTAGAGCCTACGTTTTAGATAATTGTTGTAAAGCCTCCAGAATATAACTGGTAGGTAAAAATTGGGTGGTATGTACACAGTTCCGAAAAAGAAAACCTTCGGAAACCTTAGCCGAATATACCGTTAAAACTAAAAGTAGGTCACACAACATCGTTGGCTGAGTGGTTTAAGTCATCGTTAATGCTAACTGTGTCTAAATAAGCCCGGTTCGAATCACTTCGTGGCTCGTAATTTTTTTTTCTTTTTTGTGCTGTGTTTTTATTGATTTTTTAAAATTTTCCATTACACTAATCGAATGGGAGACCAATTTCAGATCTCTTTAATTTAAAGGAATATGGGAACGGGAGATGGATAGCTGTAACCCTATTTCATTAGGCGGGCCTACATCTTCTCAAATGCTAATCTAGATCTAAATTATGGTTTTTATTTAAGAAATCAGGTGTTGATGATGCAGTCCAGACCGAAATCTTTATCTTGGCGTAAACCAGTCTTCAGGAAAGACATATTCGCAATGATTTTAGAAGTAGAACTCAAATCGAGACTCCGCCATTTTTTCCGCGAACTGTGTGCTGTGGGAGAAATCAAGTGACCTCCTTCGATGCGTTTATTAGAGCCGTTGAAACACAAAAATACGCACGCACGGTTTGTGCTCTAATTTCGACATGCAACATACGCATGGAGGATTCCACTCTAACTACTACATAGAAAAGTACCCATCGTTGAAACGCAAAAAAGTATGCATGGTTTGGCTCTAATTACACAAAAAGTATTGCGCCGTGGACATAGAGCCTTAGCTTACAAAGTTAATTAGAAAGAGATTATAATTTTCAAAGCCGAGATTTCCAAATGTAATAATTTACTTTTATCTTTTGCCTTCAATATTACTAAAATAAACTGACCGTGCATTGTTATTACATTTTCTAAATTTTAAAATGTAAAACTTAAAAGGGACCTCTTAGATAGGCCTATCTCTTACCTCAATATGCATTTGAAATAAACTAAAATTAATTGTGTTAGAGCTTATAAATACATTGTTAAAACACTTTGCATAAGCTTCTCCGAGAAATATAGAACAAGTAATATTGTAAGGTCCTAAAGCTTGCTCAGTATGATCTCTTAAACATTTTCCCACCAAAATTGGCATGTTTAGGTTACAATTAAAAAGTACCATCTGTGACATTCTGGTGGCACAAATTTTGGTAACTGACTAAAAATGCAACATAAAAATATGCTAAGTACTATAGTATATACCTCTATATCCATTTCAAATTCTCCAACAGCCAAACGTGCCCTGTAAAGATTACAATGGTTGCCCCCATGCACTCCACAACTGTAGACAGGGCCTATCAGGTCCAGGCTTAAACCTTCTAGTATGGATTCTTGTACAGTGGAAACATCGCTCCCTGAATCTACCATAAAATCTGAGGCAAGATAAAATGTAACAGATAAATACATAACTTGAGTTGATACCCTTAAATTGGTATTTGATCATACTGACCTTTTAAAATTATGCTGAGCCTCAGAAGATAAAAAAGTGCTAAGTCAACCATAATTTTTTGTTTACAAAACCATACACACATTGTAATTTTGACATTGCTAGATCAATAAAAATTATTGATAAGGTACAGCCTGAATATTTCAAACCTCATGGGAACAAAGTTAAACTTCAAATTATCCACATTTTGACACACGGGGTATCAGCATATTTCAAAAAGAAGTAAAATCAGTGCTATAAAATTGTTCAAATTAAACTAATATCATCGAGGATTGAGTCATTGACCTCTACCTATAAATGGCTAGACCGTGCACAGTGACAGTGTGCAAAGACGTGGGCAGACTTGAGGCCATACCAACTTGGGTCAAGCCTAGCTTTAGTAGGTACCTGATACAGGCTGTAGGCGTTGTCAGGGTCTTCTACTCTTATTAAAAACATTTGGAACAACAACAAGACGCTACATTAGTTATCATGTAAAACCTGCTGTTTTTTTAAGTGCCTGAATCAAGCAAAGAAAGACAGTAGTATAGCATTTCCCACATGTTTTGAGTATGGGGAGGGGGGGGGGGGCAATTCTTGCCAAAATTTGGTTGACGTGAATTGTGAAAGGTCCCTTAGGGAAAAAGGGAAGTGAACATCTACAGTTTGACTGGTAAGAGGAGAGCGTGGGAACCAGGACAAGTAAGTTCTATTATGTTGCACGTATTTTGTTTATAATTTAATTACTAGTACCTGTACATAACTGACACACAAACACTCATTTCTCATATTCTAAGTATTCTCGTTACATCCGTTCTCTATTTTAAACAATGACAATTTTTTTTATAGTATTGTTGTGTTTATATGTGCTGGGATGACAATAAGTTTGTATTACGTACGCAAAAAAATTAATTAATAAGAATTCGTCCGTTAGAGCATATGCTTCAGTGTATACCCCAGATGCGTTATTGGGTTTTTGAAATACGTAATTATTGTAATGTTTTGTTTTTCGCTAATGCCAAAACTAATTTCCTTGAATATGGGGCAAACAAAAAGTCATCCATGTTAGCTTACATTATGAAAGTAAAAAGTTGTAGTTAGACTGTAGCCTCCTTTAGTACCATGGGTGTTACTGAAAAATTTCACCACCCCTGAAATGTGTTACGAACAATGTACCAAAATTTTTCAACCCCTGAAAATATAGGCAGAAACGTAAATCCCCATATCTAATATGAACAATAGTAGGGAGCCTGCAATAAAGCAATACTTCATTTCTCATGTTCAGACTAACAGGAAATGTCACAGCTGTTATGTTAGTAGTTTTCAAGTGCTGCTTGATCATCAGTAGGGTCTCAAATTTCTCAGGAGTCATCCTGGTCCTGTCTTTCTCCATATCGTCCATCCCGTTAAAAGACCCTTCAACAAATGTCCCTCTAAAAGCAGACAAGGTTGCTTTAACCAACTTTGTCAAAAGTTGATATTTTGGCTGGCCATTTTTGGATTGTTTAAATAAATGGCAGAACCTGTCAGTATCAATTCTGGAGTTTTTTGTTTATCTTGAATAGGAATGATAAACCCCACCATCTTGCGAGTTTCGTTTCTAGCCCGCGAGATCAATAAAACCTATGTTGGATTAGAAGAATCCATTAGTAAATCTCTTGAAATAACCTAATGTAGACCTAGATTTACATCTAATAACCAAGCACAAACTAACGTTATGTAAGCCTTAACATACGTTTAGTTTTTATATCTAAATCTATGCTCGCGCTATACGCTAATAGATCGGTAATCTTTAATATTGTGGTTTAGAAACTCATCCCAAGTTACGTAAACAGATCTAGATCTAATCTAGTGGTTGTGTTCAAACAGTCGCCTAAAAATTTTAAAGTAGATCTAGATACACTCTTAGTTGATTACGGCTTTCCATTCATTTCAATGTGTATCGGTAATTAAACTATTTTCAAAGTCCGTAAAAAGTAAAACGACTTGGAAAGAAAAACGCAGTGCTTAATGTTTACACTTTGCCATCGAGCGGTATCTAAATTAAGAAATAGACATAAAAGCAATGCCGTGCGCCTGCGAGACCCTGGTTCTGAACGTCATCGAGGGCATAGCTCTCAAGAGTAGAATGCATCAGCCGACAATAAAATTTAGAACACTATATTAAAGCAGGCGAATCAGAACGATGCTAGCGGTATGACATCACAACAACAGGTAGGGCTTTCCGGCAGTAGGGATGCGAAATTTGGTCTCGAAACTTTCGTTCATCGCACGAGAAAACAAAACTTGATAACCATAAATGTTTTATTCTGGAAAGTTATCTTATCGCGGAAAATTTTCTTTCATTTTTTTCTCATCCTGGAAAAATGACACCAATGTTTAGTACCGTAAGGACATGTAGCAGACCTGCCACTCCTCAATATGGAAAATCAGTATGATTGAGCTAAAAAATCAGCATTCATGAACCATTACTCACAAACTCTAACACTTTTATATTAAAATCACTAGCACTTCAATCTTACCGTGGCAATCGTAATTTAACATAAAAAAAAAAATGGAATGAAAAATGTACAGCATTTAAAAAACTACCATGCTCCATGTAATCATACTCTAGGCCTACTGTAAGGTATGTTGGTAAAGGCTTATTAACATAATTTTTAGATTATTAAAAATAATGATAAAAAAACAGGGAGATTTGGCTCATTGAGTGGTAATTGCTAAGTAGTTAAAAATCAGTATTTTGTAGTAAAATAAAAAAATCAATAAAATATATCTATATTTAATGGCAGGTCCGATGTAGGCTGAGAGTTAGGTTTATGTTTTGGGGCATTGCTCTCTACTTTGTCTATTTTATTGCTCTAAGTCTAATTAGGATTTCTTCCTCCACCCCTTCTCTCTCATTTTCTTTTTCTCTCTCTTTTCCACTTGTTTTTCTTTCTTTTACCTTTCCTTTCATTTGTTTCAAATGTCCATTCTGCCCTTATCGCTTCCAATACCTCTCTAAGACACTTTCCTTTCAAGCTTGAACTACTATCGGCAGGCCTACCTTGGGTAAACGAACCAAGGCCTAGTCTACGCTTGCACCAAGTTATGGTAGAACCTCTCTGCGCACACCGCAGCCTATGGCAAAACACAGGATGTGACTCGCGAGCAGTCTAGCCATTATATAGGTAGATGTCTGTGGTTTGAGTTATTTGGGCTTGACTGTAAAATATTTACTAAAATTTTATATCACAATCTTACCAACAGCAGCATGATTTTTAGAGTCCCTTGAGGAGAAAAGGAAAGCTCTCACACACAGAAAGTCAAACTTGGCCTGTAATAAACATTCTGGTTTTCCCCACCAACCAAAAGTTACTGGAACTTCAGCTGCTTCTGTCCTCATTTGCTCCAGTTTGAGTTTCTTTACTAGAACACACACACACAAAAAAGTATATGATAAAATGACAAATAAAAAAAAGAAAAAAAAAAACAACAGAAAGTAATTATAATATTTTTGCTAATGGAAATTAGTGTACTTGTGTCTCATTTTCTTGCAAATGCAAATGCCAAAGGTCAGGAAAAAAATGAAATACCCCCCTCCCTTCCCTCATACAACACACAAAGAAACAAAAAGAAGAAGAGCCGAAAGTCCAAAGACGAAGTATTTATGAGAAAGACTTATTTGTTACATATATGCAGTATAGTCCATTTATTTCCACAGCAATCCATCAACAATATGAAATATCAGTGTGTTTTGCTGAGTATGAATATGATGGAACTTTTTTTTTCCACAATAGAAGGGCGATAAATGCGCAAACATACGTGCAAGATGTGCTTCAGGCTCATGTGGTGCTTTACACCGCCGTTCATAGAAATATTGTTTTTCAACAAGACAATGCAAGAGCTCACACAGCCAGATACACTCAACAGTTTCTTGAGCAGAGCAACGTCCAAGTTATGCCATGGCCAGAAGGGAAGCCCAAAGGGGGCACACAAATTAGTAGCCGGAGCTTGTCTTGATTTGTAATTAAATTCTAAAAACGTATCTACTTAACAGGTATGTAAAAATGTGGTCAAATTTGCTGTATAGTTTGCATTGTGGAATTTTACTGATGGAATCCTGTTTTCATAAAATCTACTTCAGCGAGGGTCTTTTGTTTTAATCTAATTTCCTCGTCCTCAGAGGCCACCGATGAACGTGGCGTTATTTTAAGTTGAAAATGCAATAAATAACCTTTACAATGATGTATCACACGTCTCATATAATCCCTTGCAGTTTTCAGTAATATATATTGAAGATTTGATGTTGCATTTCTTTTAGCGATCAGTATGTATATATCAATCTCCAAAGCATGTTGATATAAATCAGATCACATTGTACTACATTGAAGTCAGAATGTTATTACTCTGCCTGCTCCAGTAAATACATTTGAAAACTTTTCATTACAATTATCTTCTGAACAATTAAAATTGTTAATGCATCCAAACACCTAATCACAACCTCAAAAAAGGTAAAAAAAATCATCTTTACAAAACAACCAAACCTGGAAGAAAAAGAACCACAGACTTTTCTAAAAAATAGACTAATTAAAAAGTTTTAAACTTTGAGCTCATTATGCTTAAACTTGGTAGTCCAAAGTAAATCTAATCACAGAAGCTGCAGTTGGCAGCCATTGCAAGAAGTTTAAAGAACATTTTGAAACCACAGAGGGAAAACACATTAATTTATCTAAGTACCTCTATTTTACTCAAGGAAAATATATGAGACAAAAGTGTTCTGTGAAAGGTTGATGTGGGGAGGAGGGGGATGTGAAAAGCAGATGAGCGTTGAGCGAGATAGGTTATGAGGAGTGCATGCATTAGGTGTTGGTGTGTGAGTGAGAGAGAGGAGTGGGGAGAGGGAGAGAGAGAGAGAGAGAGAGAGAGAGAGAGAGAGAGAGAGAGAGAGAGAGAGAGAGAGAGAGAGAGAGAGAAAGAGATATCAGATTTCTTTTGTATTTTGTATATATATTTCTATAATGATGTACTTGGGTGTACTTACTATGAATACACTGTACTCCTAATGTTAAAACCTGACATTAAGAGTACCGTGATTCATTTCAAAACATATTTACTAATGTACCTTTGTATGGACTGAAAAAATAACATGAATTGGATTTAATTAAAAGATATCATATGTGTAGGACTCTTAAAAACAGTTGATCTTACAAATATTGACTCAACCAATAATTGCAAGTTATATGAATTAAATAGTTATAATATTTTGTGCACCCCACATCCTGAACACTTAATTATTCTGACCAATAACAATTAACATGGAGTCCTGTCTTCCACCCCACAATGTGCAACGCAAAACAGAATTACATCTTTGTCTAATCTCATTCCTTACAGTCAAAACTTTTTACTTCTTGATTAGTCTTCTCTCAATACATTTAAAATGATTAAAATTCCTTGTAACCAAGCCCAAATTAGTACATAAAGGTAGGGCTTGAACCCACCATTGGTTTTAAAAAACTTAAAAAATTATAATTACTAATAAGATGTCTAGAAATAGATCATAATAAATTCCTTATGTGCAAATTTCTCCATGGAGGGTTAAAAGACCTTTGCAACAAGTAAATATAATTATAATTGTTTAAATCCATCACCTGCTCTTTCTAGCCTTTTTCTATGCCCAGGAAGAACAATTTCCAGCTCATCATATAAATCTTCGTTGGGAAGCTGAAGTTGTGATATTTTCTGGAGATCAGTCAGCTCACTTTGCACAAAACTTATAAAGTAGTAGTCCAGAGAGCAGCCTCGCAGCCATTCATATACCATGTGCATACAACTTGGCTTGAATGACTGAGCTGAATGAAAAGAAAAAGAAATATTTTTCCTTGGTCATAAAAATGGAATGGTTATTTTTTTTTTCATTTGCAACAGAATGCCAGGAATAAAAGGATACAATAATAAAAATATTGAAAAAAATCTTCATCCTAAAAAAATGCAAATTTCTTCTAATAATAGATATATACTGAAATGCAGAATGTAATCTAATGAACATGGAAAAATCTTTGTTTACAATGTAATCAAATAACTGTGGCATTAAAGTTAAATACAAGGGTGAGTAAAAAAGTAATGCCTTTTTGTGTGCTGTGGGGGACCGTTTCGTTGAAAATAAATCAACATGCATCAAAATGAAGCTTACCTTATAGGGATTAAATTTCTATTTCTCAACATAGTCACCGCCTCACTCGACAGAGACATTCCATGGCTTTACAAGGGCATGTATTCCAGCCTCGTAAAATTGTATTGGTTGCTCTTTCAGCCACGTCTTGACTGCATTTTTCACTTCATCATCCTCATAGTGTTTGCCTCTCAAACCTTGTTTCAGGGTGCCGAAAAGGTTATAGTCAGAGGGAGCCAAATCAGGCAAGTACGATAGATGTGATACAGTAGTCCACTCAAACGAGGCAATTGTCTCCCTTGTTCTTATTTCTGTGTGGGGTCGAGCATTGTCGAGCAATAAGGGGACATTTCCAATGTCCATGTCAGGTCTCACTTCGAGTATCCTAGCCCAAAGTCTTTTCAGAGTGTCAATATAGGAGTCAGAGTTGACTGTTTCTCCTCTTAGCAAGAAGTCAACAAGAATGACCCCCTGGGTATCCCAAAAGACAATTGCCATATTTTCAGCCGACTTTATTGACTTTTCCTTTTTCGGCTTTGGCGATGAAGGGATGTGCCATTCCATGGATTGTCTCGTTTCTGGCTCGTAGTGATGCACCCATGTTTTATCGTCAGTCATCAGGCGGTTGAAGGTGTTGTCTCTTTGAGAGTATACATTGAAGGAGTTCATTACAAGCATTGATTTTGTCAGTGTCAGTTTTGCTTTTGTCAGTCAGTTCTCTCTGTACCTAACGGGTACACATTTTGGAAAATCCAAGTGAATCATTAATTTTATGGGGACTTCCAAGGCTAACTTTAAGTTTTGCTGCCAACTCATCAAGCCCTAATGCTAATGAGAGCCTCTGCGTTTCTTTGTTGACCGGGTTCACACAAGTGGATGGCCTGCCAGAATGGTGCTTGACTGTCAAGGTTACAGTTTCCCTCACTTCGTCAGTGCTGTTAGCGTCATAAATGTGCTTCAACTACCTTATGAACATTGCTGTCATCTAAAATGTCGTCCTTAAAAATCGTTTTTTCAATCAGTTGTGTGTGTTTACAGGTGTTTCTCCTTCACAAACCAGGAATTCAATCACCGCTCCTTGTTTTAAACTAATGTCCATGGGGGCAGCCATTTTTAACTATGCTCAGAAAAACATGGATCAGAATAAAACGAAACAAATTCCACATGTGTTAGAATATTTAAGTAAAAGACATTAGGAGCCAGAGTAAAAAAAGGCATTACTTTTTTACTCACCCTCGTACATGTATACCGCTCCTTGTTTTAAACTAATGTCCATGGGGGCAGCCATTTTTAACTATGCTCAGAAAAAACATGGATCAGAATAAAACGAAACAAATTCCACCTGTGTTAGAATATTTATATAAAAAACATTAGGAGCCAGAGCAAAAAAGGGCTTTTTTACTCACCCTCGTACATATATCTTGGAAATAAGTTTTGTTGAAAGCCATAAAACATAAGGAAAATAAATTTATTCAACGTTAATTTTTACAAGGCAACATTAGGTTGGCTAGTTCTTTATGTTATGGGCCTACAGTGATTAGATTGAAACTTCTGACTTAAATGGTTTCATGGGCCATTGAGTGACACCTCTGTGTGTGCTCTGGGGTTAGATTCAAAGTTGATCTGTAAAATTTAATTAAGCCAGAGTGTAAATGAAAACCTCACACCTACCTAACAAAATTATGAGAAATTTTTTTCACACTTTGATTTTGGTGATCTGTACAGTAAAACCTCGTTATACTGCCAATAACAGTGCCACCATAAAGTTGGCATCAGAACGAGAGTGGCGGTACAGCGAGCAAAACAAGGGAGGCAAAAAATTTCAACAACATGACGACTATTTTACGCAGTTACCATTTCTCACCTTCTTCCTGTCCCTACCCCATCCCCCCCCCCCTCTCTCTTTGTCTTTCACACGCGCTCGCTGGCTCTTGGCTGTCCACGCAACCATCTGCGCCGCGTCTCTTGTGTGCGTGTGTGTGGAAAGTGATGAGGTAGGGGCAGACAGAGAGTAGGTTAGTGCGGAGGCTAGGCTTTGTGGTTTTACGCTGGCGGTATAGCGGGAATTTTTTTATTGTGTTTACTGATATTATGTACGGCGGTAGGGACTGGTGGATGGCGGTACAAAGAGTTATGTTACTAATTTATATAGCAGCCAAACGGTACTGTAGCCAAAAGCAGGCGGTATGCGGGAATGGCGGTAAAGCGGGGTGCGGTATGACGAGGTTTCACTGTACATGTTAGTTTACAAGTACATTTAAAAATTTAAAACATTAATTTTGCTCTCCTTCTCTCATAAAACTTTGAAAAATACAGGAGTCATTTCTCTTGCTTCATAAGTTTATTGATTCATGAATTGCAATTTTAACTAATGAGAGAAAAGCTTTGTAATAATACCAAATTGTATTGATCACACTTTTTCAAAACAGATTTTATTTAAAAATATAAAAGAGTTTCATTAAAATTTTTTTCCCACCTAGCCACTATACATTCTACCGTACCTTCATGCCAATTCATCAAGTACTAGATCAAGTTTTAAGATTTTT
>BMAT01003538.1:16230-26730 GCA_019649035.1 Elysia marginata
CACAAAATTGAAGAAGGATCTCTATAACTTCAAGACTTGATAGTTTCTGTGGCCAGAGCTTTCTTCAATCACATTAGGTAATGAAAGAGGGTCCCTTTAACTTTTTCAAACACACATTTAAGAAAACGCCAGAAGAAAAAAAGAAAATTAGTTTAATAGAGTTCAGATAATTTTTCTTTATTTAAAAAAAAGTTTCCAACCAATACTAAAATTTACATAAATCATTTCCCATCAATTAGCCTCACCACTAAAAAATTGTTCAGTGATCCATAGAATCAACAATGGCAGGACTTTACATGCCCAATCAAGTCCAATCTGAATATTTTGAACCCCACACACAGGCACAAATTTAACTTTAAATTATTCACAATTAACTATCAGCATAAAAAGAGGGATGAAATTTGTAATCAGAATATGGTTCAAATAGAGCAAATATTCAAACTATTTGGGTTCAAATATTTGGACTTGGCTTAAGAATTTGACACAAAACATGACAACTTAAAGAAGTTCAACAACATGAAAGTCCATAAATCATAAATGATTAGAAGCAGAGAGATTCATATCAAAAACGTTCTAAATCTCACACTCTTATCATCTTTCTGTGAATCCAGAATGAAGATTTCCACCTAGATGATTATCAAGTGAATGATGAGGAATCTTATGTTAAGACAAGTTTATTCTTGCTGCTGGGTGTGGCTAAGCTGAAAAAAAGGATGATGTCTCGTTGAATTTTTCTACAATTTTGAGCTCACTGCTAACCACGCCATGTAACTTTAACCTCATCTGTTCTGAACCTGCAACAAAATAAAGTTCCATTTTACATAATTCAATTCACGGTACTCAATTTATCAAAGACCTTTAACTAGTTTAAGGTTTAATGATTTTATCAATGAAACAGATAGGCTATAGCTAGAGACACACTTGAAAGAAATTAGATATATTGCATTATATTTTTTTTACATAATTTTGAGCGAAATACACTTCCATTGAGTGGCAACTGACTGATATGGGGCTGAAGTAAACTTAACCATTGATAATAACTACATAAACTTTCTGGCGCGTCTCACCTCTGCGTGCAAGTTGTTTCCTCTAGGGGTGTGACCACACCTGATCGGTACATCTCCCACCCTGCCTGTGCTATCATTGCTCCGTTGTCAATACAGAATCTGAAACATTACACAGGCTTGGAAATGAAACCAAAGAGATTATCTTACCAACAAACATTATTTTTCATATCTTTTTCATTATGTCGATCAAAACAATTCCAAAAAAGCATTGTTCTTATCTCTACTGTGGTATTAGCATTATTTCAATAGTTTTCATCTCTAATATATAACTCAAACACACACAAAAAAAACTCAATTCTTTTATTGTGGAAACTTTAAAACCTGTAATATTGATACTCAATTAAAAAAAATCAAATTCAGTTTTCAATTCCATGAGCTCTGCTGTTATTATAAGATAAAGAAAACTAATAGCAATAATTTTTGGTTGTGTTCTAACTAAAACTCAAATACATGTACATGTAATTGTAAGTTCAAGCTGTGAGAATATAGGACTGAAAATACCTAAAAGACAACTTGATAGTTTGACAAGTTGAATGATAACGGTTAAAAAGCCACAAAAAGGCACCTAAATTTATGGATTTGTTGTGTAAAGTGGTTGAATAACAGACTACAATATGACATTATCAATTATCAATATCTCAGCCCTAAACAGGCCCCTCCGTCCCCTTACTGAAACACACACACAAAATAAAGATAAGTGACTTAAGAATTAAAATTTATCAAGACCTGTATTATTCTATTAGAAAACAGGAGAATAAAGCTTGATAGCGATATCATGAAGATGTGTTAATTTACAAATTATATCACTGAAGGGTAACAAACAATATCTTTGTCACAGAATGCAGGATGTCATAAACAACAGCTCAAAGGAAGTTCAAATTATTTCCCTGGCAAATCTTTTAGAGTAAAGATTTGATGGGAATAAAGGAAATGAAGTTTTTTTTCCATCCACCAATTTAAAAAAAATGAAATATCTAGGTGAAGTTGTATTGATTATTGCATTGGCTTCTTTTGTTACAGAAGAGTAAAAAGCACCCAACAAACATTTAATATCTGATAGGCATGGCATCATTGTCAGAGTTAATTTGTTGCGCTAAAATTCAGATTAATATCTTTTTAAATGCCAAACAAAAAATTGCCTCCCCTATATGCGTGAACCTGTATTCTTCTTTACTAGTAACAAGTAAATAAAAATATAAGAACAAATGGAAAAGCATTCAATTATTATAATATTTTGGTTCAGCTTTATTTGTTTAATGAATTTGAATGCCTCTGATGCTGACAAAAAATTAAGTATTGCAAACATGTGCGTGCCTGGTTCAACCACTGTACACCATAGCATTAATTCAGTAAGAAATAATTTTAGAAAGAATCCTAACTCACCTCTCATCGGTTGCATAAAGTGTAGCTCCTCTCTCACTAGCCATGATACCCATCATTTCTTGCAAACGTTTATTACCTAAGGAGAGATACAAGATTAAAACTATTGATGCTGAAAGAGCTAGATGTTTTTTTATTTCTAACCAGCTGCCAAGTAATGGAAAGTTTGAATTAAGAAAACATGTGTGTATAACATTTAAGAGAGAATGATTTACCTTTGAAAAGATTCAAATTAAAATAGTCTTTTTAGTAGTTTTGTTTCCACTATCATAAAAGTTCAGAACAATATCTTGTCCCCATTTAAAGTTAAAGTGTCATAACTTGAAATGTGGGCACATTTGACTTTATCCAACTTGATGGAAGATATCAGTTTGTGTTGGAATTCGATCAAACACGCACAAAATTATAATAGAAACATCATTATGAAAGCAAAGTTAGTACTTAGAAAATGTGTACAATGTCAATTAGATTCTAGGTTTTTTTATTTTGTGAAATACAGTGCTTGACTTGTATTAGGAGCTTGTTGCTGATCAAGCGCTAACTTAATGGATGGCAAAAAACACTGAGTTGCAGCAGACGAAGGTAGAACTAGGTTACAATGTATACAATGTCAATTATATATTGGAACACAAGAGTTAGTGAAAGAAAGTAAGAAAAAAGAGTGGTTTTTTATAATGACAGATACAAAACTTCCTAGATACTATATGAATACAAAACTGAAAAGATTGATGTGAACAATAACAATTAACATTCAATCTAATTTGAAATTAAAAAGCATATACACTGATTTAGGATATACAATATACAGCGTTATATTATTGAGTACAATAAACAAAGCAAATGTACTTACACCCTACACCACCAACAATAAGAACTTCACTTGAATCACAGTGAGCCATAGCCCTTTCTGGGAAAAAAATATGAGAAAATTTAAAAAGAAATGTTTTTTAACAATGCAAAAATGTCAAAAACCTTAGAAGCAATAAAGAAGAACACTTGATACCCATTTAAAAGGTCAATAAATCTCAAAGGATTGACATAAAGTAACATTTTTACATGTTGAAATTCATTATTATCACTGAGGTAAACAAACCTTAATAACAGGACTGCCATGCTTAAAAGAACATGGCAGTGACAAAGTTTACAGCAACAACCAAAATTCATGGGGGTGGGGGATTGTTCTTTGACTTCCTCATGATTCATGTTACAATTGAGACAAACCAAGACTGAGGAGGAGAGACTGGTAAGAGGGCCAGCAAAATGTTTTCAAAAAGTATTCCTGGGTGGTTTAAATTTGCAGTTTGAGGCATTGAGTAGCAAAGTAAGAACAACTTGAGCTTACTAACCTGTGATTTCTATGAGCATTGCAAATACTGTCTCTTGGAGTGAAAAACACAAATCCTCAGGAGTGTATGCCCCTGACTCTATAAGTTTGGGAGCCTTTTCCTGTAGAGAGAAACAAGTAAAATGTTTTTGAGGAGTCTCACTGAACCGACTGATGCAAATGACTTACAAAACTGCTGTCCAGATTTCTAAGACATTTCTTCTTATCCAAGCACTGACAATAAATGTTAAGACTGACAGCTTCCACATAGTAAAGAGAAACAGTGTATTAAAAAAAATATGTTGAAAAACTAATGTTTTAAAGACCCGATGAAATGAGAAATAAATTGAAAATGAAATAAATTAAACCATGCAAAGACGATTAATGGCAAAAAAAACATCATTAAAATTCCAGTTCTAAATGTTATTCTTTAAATGAATTAGATATTTTAACAGCATAAAGTTTGCAATCACAGGGGATAAAAATTGGAGAGAAGGAAAAATTGAGAAAAAAAACAGAGGAAAAGGTGAAATCTTTAAATCAATCAAATACATCAACAAAAGCAACTTCACTAATAATACATGTAATCATAATATTAATAATCATCATAATCATACAAGCTAAAACATTTTCTACAATGAAAAAACTTAGTCGATTGAAAAATTTTGTTCATAAAGAAATAAAAAGCAATCATCCAAAACCCCTGTTTGGATCTAATCTTTGTAGTTAAAACAGCAGAAAAAGAGACTTTCATACGAATTTTAACTGCACACCTCAATGTATGAAAGAAGGCCTGAGAATGAAACATCCATTCCTTTCACAACATAAGGCATTTCAAGATATTGCTTGCCTCTGTGATAAGAAAAGAAAGAATGAAATCAACTTAATTCTATACTGATACAAATGTTTGAAGAATCAACATTAATCAAAGAATCTATTTGTGCCTGTATCACTGAGGATCAACAGTCTGGTCTGGATACTTCAAAACGCACAGGAACAAAATTTTTAACTTCAAACTTTTCCAAATTTCAAATATAAAGGTACATACCAAAAAAAGTATAAAATTGGTTATCTGAATATAGTTTGAATTGAACAAGTATTTGAGTCATCCCAGTTTGTATCATCAGGGATGCAACAAAATTTTCTGAAAATATCTGAAAATCCTGGCGCTACCTTCTAGCATAAAATACACATATTCAAAATGTGTCATTTGGGAGCTTTGAATGTCATTGTTCAAAGGATCAATCTTGTTTAAATTTGTATGTTCAATCAGTTTCTCAGACTTAAAAAAAGGACAATATGGAAAATGACTGAAAAATAAAAGGGCATTCTTGTATCATTTGGACTTAACGGTACTTTCTTTATACAATTTCACGAGCTTTAACTAAATTTGTTTATGAAAGTTGTGACAAACAAAAAAAGTTACAACACATAAATGCTTTTTTTCACTTTTGCATTGAGTAACTGACAGAAATTTTAAACTCACTAGAATGACATTTTGTCTATCAATCCCAAGAATACACTGCAAAGCTCTCTCCTTTTTTATCAGTTCTACACAAGTTTAGAAGTTACAGGTATTCGTCTTGTTCCTTTCACTTTTAGTAGGTGTATCAGTCTAAAACTTTGCATGTCCTTGCATGTATCAATCATGTAGGTCAAACCTTTTTAAATTTCATTCTATCATTATATAATTATGCAACTTATTAACAAAAAGGCATTCAGAATGAAATATTATTTATGCTTTTGGACTTCAAAATCATGCATTTAATTTTAATGTGAGAAGTGTTGTGTGTTTAAAAAAATTCTCATCATAACAAATGTTTACTTTTTGCTCAAGCAAATAATTTTAGATAGAGGTCACAATAATGAAGTTAAAAAAGACATTACATTTCCTTAAAAATTCATATCATTAACAAGAGCTTTGTTAAAAAGTACATGGAAAATTGCCCTTTTCATAGCACTTTTTCTGATGTATTTAATAATCAATATCACAAATAACAACCAATCATTTTAAGAAAGGGTAGTTTAAGGCTGTTAAAATTAAAGAAATTATTTTGAAAAATAGAACACTGCCTTTGAGGGAGGGAAGGAGAGAGGGAGGGAGAGGGAATATATAATTATATACATTTTTGAAAAAATTGCATTAATTTTGGTTGGCAGCCACAACAATAGAATAATAGACTTAAAATACTTACCTTTTAGCAAGTTGTTCAATATTATACCCTGGACTTGGGTCATTTGATAACTGTGATAAGGCAGACAGAACAAAGACTTCATCATTACCTAATTCTTTCAATAATTTAAGATAATAAAGAACAAGTTCAATGCCTCAACTTAGCCCTAACTACAAAGTTCAAAATATGACACTTTCCCTTTTTTCTTATCCTACAAGCTGTCAAGAAAAGATTTACCAATACCATGTATAATCAGTTTCACAGGTTGCTCTTCTATCTTTTTAAAACTTCAATAACTTCAGGTTGGTTATTATCTCCAGCAAATGCATTTCAACATTGAATATCAAATATTTTACAAAAAAAACCAACCCAACAAGTTTGACACGACCCCTTCACCTAGTCTATGTCTGTAAGCCATACAGGTGGGCTGCCTCAGAATAGAGTTGAATAATTTTTTTCCCTTTTTCCAAACATCTGATCTAAACAGACCTTATCTGACCCCAAAAATTCTAGTCTTGATTTCTCATATCATTGAATTCTTCAAGACTTCTCTCTCTCTTGAAAATAAATCATGTTTTTGTCAACAGAGCTCCTATTAGGAATGAGAATAGAGCAAAAAGTTATTGTTCTTCTTCGTAAGCAATAGTCTTCAAAAAGGGAGTTTGCAAACAGGAATGTTAATTTGCGCTCTAATCTCATTCCCAATTACATGTTTCTTGACAAGAAAACAAAATTAAACGCACAGTCACATATAAACCAAAACATTCAAAATTGATTAATTAATAAATTTAGTTCCACTACGATACAACTTTTTCTGACACAGAAGGAGGCAAAAACTAGTAATAAAAATTTAGGGGAAGTCATATTGGCATCAGGATAGGAAAAAACCTCCATGGCATTCTTTACCTTGAGAACGCGTGCAAATCTGTCCAGGCAGTTTCCTACTGCTATGTCTATTGTCTCTCCAAATATTCTGTAGCATCGATCTGAGTAAGCAATCACCTGAACAGAAAACAATTTTTAAAAAATATTTTACAAATGAGAATTGGCCAAAATGACTACAACACTAATTTATTAAATGCATAATAGAACTTTGATATCAAGGGTATTATATCTGTTGTCCTTTATTTATCAGAACGTAACCAAGCAGTAACAAGATAAAAAAACAAAGGAAGGTCTGCTTGTGACACAATAGGAACAAAGGCTTTCTAAATAAAAACTCCATCTCTTGGGAACTGTGACAGAAAACAAAGCAGTGCAAAGCAGAAAAGAAGGCACTGCAAGCCCCTCACCTTCCCACCCACAGATAAGGTATCCATGTATTGCTTACAAAGGCTTAAGCTGACAACAAATCTTCTCATGGATTTATTAAGGCAACTTAACCATCCACTATTTTCTAGGTAACCCTAGGCAACCTCCTCTTCTAGCAGCAGTAATGATATGAATGACAGTGTTAAATATTTTAAAAAAAGTAAACTACTAATAATTGATTTCAATTATGTTAATTGAATTTGATTAAAAGAAATAACACCAGCTTCCTACAAGGCTTTTCCTGAAGTAAACTCACCTGGGTGTTACCTCCACTCACATACAGAACAGTTGGGTTCTTTGCTCCTGTTACAAGCCGGCCCATTTCAATATCTTTTTTCTGTATAGAAAAATCATTTTTTGACATGCTCTTCTGAAATGGTTGAATTTATACAAAACTAAGTAACATAAACATTAAAAAAATATGCCTAACATATGAACAAAGATGGAAAAGACTATATATATCTCATTAAGCATTTTCATCCAATGAAAACCAATGTGGAAAGGAATAAAAAGTTCTACTAATAATTCCACTAGTTTTTTTTTTTCAACCAAAGTTTAAAGGATACGGCCAATACAATGATTTACGGCAACAATGGGTTTTTTCCAAAGCTGAGCCACAGTTCTTGCAACCAATGCAGTGGAGACAAGTGGAGCTCCCATTCCTGGACCTGGTAAGCATAAATATAATTAAGGCAAATTTGTAAGCCTTTTTGATTCTTATGGGTCAGCATATTAATTTTAGTTATGATAGTGTGCTTCTGACTATGTGTTACAAAAAAGGACGAAAGGAAGCTAAAAGAATTTTTAATTTTTTACCTTTTGTATAGCAAATAACATCAATTTCCTCTGGTTTGACATTTGCCTCTTCTAATGCTGCCTTGAGCACACTCAGCGCATGATCCCTATGATGTTTTGCTGTATCCTTAGGAAGAAAGCCTGAAAAAAATTTAAAACTGAGTGCACACCTTCTTTAATCTCCTAGTTAATTATATGCCTGAGGAGCTAATATATGACTACATATTAGAAATGTAAGAAAAACCCAGGCCTATTTATGAAACCATGATTTTGTCTTTTCTTACATGGAACATAGGAACTAGCAGGCTTGTACCAACTTTTCAAAATTTTAAAAAGAACATTAGAGCTAATACAGGTAATCTGAGAAGTCAGAGAATAATTAATTTAAAACTGACTCAAACTATCACAGGGCAGGATTACCATATATCAAGAGTAAATCCTCCTGTGACGACTTACCTTTACCAAAGGAATCTTTTTAAAAATTTTTTCCACTCCATTTTGCTATCAAAAGTCAAGCCAGCTTTAACATAGCCAACTACTTACAGCTATGATAGTGAAGGTTATCTTGATGAAGGTGCAGGCTTACCAAGGCTGCAGCACAGCAAAAGGAAAATTGTAGGGTATTTTATTAAAAAATTGTAATGAAATTATGCCTTCATGGGAGTAACAAAAGAAACTATCACTTCATCCCAAACATTTCTTCCAAACTGTGTATGGTATGAAAAGTTTTTTTTTTTTAAACCCAAAAAATTGAGCAGACACTTATGTCCACGTCTTTGTCATTGAGTTAAACCTTGGAAAAACTTAAGTAACTGTCTACCACTATATGCCAATATTTCTATGCAAGCAGGGATTCAAATGTTTTAGTAACTAATGAAAAGGCTAGATAAGTCCTCATCAACTTGAAATATATGAAAGTTCTATACAGATTGATTGAAACATTCTTGAATGTGAACCTGCATTTAGCTTTTAGAGGTTTCTAAAGCCATCTGAAACAAACAGCCTCAATCTTTTGAGTTTTATGCTTTTTTCAACAACCACTGCTATCGTCCTCTCTTCAATTAAATATTGCTCGAGACGAACAGTCTCAATTTAAGAGTTTTCTGTGTTCTACAACAGATAAAATTTTTATAAGGATAATGATTGATTGACAAGTATCTTGTTGACTATCTGAGGCTGTAACAAAAGGTTGTGATTATGTTGTTTACAATGGTGAACAAAGTACTTTATTGGATAACAAAGCAAATAAGACTGCTTTGACAAGGCTTTTTTGTATCCTTTTCAAACTACATCTCTTTGAATTACAGAAAATTTTATCTGAAGAGACTTTATAAATTAAATGAACCAAAAACCTAACAGAAAATCTATCTGCTGTAATGGTGGATAAAAATTTTGTCTTGTACCAAACCAAAAGATTTTGGGTGAAACCTTTCCTATATTTCTTGGTCAGCTCATTCACATAAATGGCAAAGCATGTAGTGTTATTTTTTGTAGTATTTCTGAAAATATGGCAGATTTACAATCTTTTGTCACAGCCTTTACAGATCAGCAACTGGGGCTTTTTTTTAGAAATTATTATTCCAATCCAACTTATAAACTGTTAGAAACAAGTCTGTGTATCATTTGCTATAAGATAAAAAAAGTTTTCTTACCTTGTCCTGGAGGTGTGATGTAGGTGTGCCTTGGGTTTGACAATACCTGCCCATCTTTAATGATGCCAATTCCAAGCTTGTTGGCACTTCCTTCAAATCCTATAGCAATGACCATTGTGGTTGTCTGTAAAGAAGAAAAATACAACATCTCTTTAAAGATTTCTTATAATAATAATTGAATTGCCTCCTTGACACAGTATAGTAAATGCAACGAAACATTACTTTTTGATAGGGAATGACATTACATTATCATTGCCTTTGAATTTAAACTTCCTCTTTTCAGAAGCCATTTATGTCTGAGTATCAACAAGAACAATAATTTTGCACTCTGTTCTCAATCAAAATTGAACCAAATAATAAGATGCTTTAATATCGTTGGGGTCTTGGACTTAAGGGCACTGTAAAAAACTTCAAAAGTAGGTTTCGACTATGAGATTATTGAAACAGAAACTTCATGTGCAATAGATTAATTCATGGATAGGCACTAAGTGACTAACTAGATCTAGATTGCATTTACAATTTTGACTAATTTGCAGTTTGTATGGGCTATGTCCACCACTGAAAATCACTAAAAGACTGATTTCATTCATTGCCGCTGTAAATACTAAGTAAATGCCAACACAAGTGACAATGATCTACTCTAGTTATGAACTTATGTGGTTATAAAATACCAGGAGGCGCCTATGAAAGTCGGAAATAAAAATTTAACTGTTACAACTCTGTTAGAACTCAATTTTTCTACCTTCATAATTCTGTGGTGAAATTGGTCACCTTTGACCCGGTACTCCGTGCAGTAA
>BMAT01003538.1:49980-61957 GCA_019649035.1 Elysia marginata
TGGTCTTTTTGATCTACTAAAGTATGCTACATGTAGATGTATTTGTCTATGTGTGTCTTAAAGAACTTTGAAGTGCCAAAGGTGGCAAGCGTACAAACTAACTGTCATAACGTATGGTATTAGGTACAGACTATTATCTAGAAACGTGAACTTCAAGCTTAGCTGACTGGAAGTAAAATCATCAAGGCCACCGAATGAATGAAACATAATTATACCCGGTACCAGAAACGACGCTTGTGGATTTTTACTGTGTGCGCGCCTGCGGCTAATTGTCCTACATCATAGCTCTGCGGATATCTGTAGAAACACTTGCTTGTGTGAGTGTGAGCGACTAGGGTCAGGCTATTATTGTTGAGCGGAAAAAAATTGTTTACACCGTAAGCTTAGGCCTATGGCATATAATATTGTCATCTCGGCTACTTAGGCCTTGATTAGCCCATATTTTTTTTCTGATCTCGAGAACTGATCAGCACAAAAAAAAAATTATTCACTGACGGGAATTTTCCGCAAATCTAGGCGGAAAGATCGGTAAAACCCGGAATTCCCGGACAGCCTGGAAAACTGGCACCCTTTGATAGATGAATAGTGGAGAAAAAATAAAAGTTCAATAACTACCTTTCGTTTTCTCCATTTGCTTGAAACATATGTGGTGCGACTGCAGGATTGAGCACTAGATATGCATATTCAAATGCATTTTTTACAGACATAGCTCCATATGAACTTCGGCCAATGTCGTTTCCTGGCAATGCAGATAAAATTCAGGATAAGCAACTTATAAAAAATGTAAGTTCATAAAGAAAATGCAAAGAAAACCTTTGAGACAAATAAAAGATACAATGATTACCTTAAAAAAATCAGGTGTATATAGATCAATTTAAAACATACAATAAAATTTGTATCATTCGACCACCCTCTAGACAAGCCTCTCTTATATAACATTAATGCTATCACTTCCACAAATGCAAAATTCTTTATAACAAATAGTTCAAATGCAACATCCTTTATAGCTTGAAGTTTGATCTTGAAAAAAAAAGAAAAAAAAAAAGAAATGAACCCATACTATGGCTTCTTTGCAAATTTTCATTTTTAACGGCCGAATAATAAACCAAAATTTCCTTTATGAATGTATATTAGCATTTAGTTATCAAGGCAGCCAGATGAAATGAAACTGATTAGCTAAACCCTACCAGCTTTCAAAGGATCCTCAATACAAAGCATTGATGGGCGGTATCCATTCTCCATCTCTTTTGACACTTCCTCTTTAGGAAGGTAGGCTCCTCCATTTTTTATACGAATGGCCGTCTTCAGGTAGTTGAAATTTCTGCCATAGAGCTCAAAGAACTCAATAAGCATAACTCCTAGGTTCAGGTTTTGCCTGCTAGTATCCTCTCTAGGATGTAGCTGTAGTTTGAGAAGATTCAATCGAAAAGAAGCAGAGGATCAGCTTCAAAAGCATTTCATCAGATGTCATGTACAAAATTAATAATGAATGTCAATCATCGGTGATGCAAACAACTCAAATACATAGAATCTAAGAGCACTTTTAGGACCTTTCTGAAGTATACCATGATTAGCAAAAATAATGTCAGGTAAACAGGCACCCTCTACAGACGAAATGACAAGAAAAATGCTTACAACAGTACAGGCTTCTTACATTAACATCTTCATACATACAGTGCAAACCAGGACTAAGCCATAAGTTTGGTTTTTATGAGATAATCAGCTATAACGTAATTCCTAGCTGAAATACCATAGCTTAATTTTAACAGGCACATAATATCTCAATTTATTAGTGTTTTTGCGTAACATTCCTGCATTTTGGCTTTAAAAGGTTTGGGAACAAAACTTAAAAAAAAAAAAAAACAACCTGAAACCCTAAAATTGGAAGATTAAGATTCCTTTATCATGAAGGCAAGTTAGAAATAAATCCAAATCTTGGCAACAGTCTTATGATCCATTATTAATTTTCACAAAAGGCCTAACCTTAAAGAATTCCACTATCAACAAGACATTTAAGATACTAATCCAATTCAATATTTACTACCCATTCAGATTCTCACAAATAAAGAGCTTACGTAATTGAAAATCTGCAATATGTATAAAGCATTCAAATTGTTTATTCCAACTTTTAAAATGTTTATTAAAAAAGAAAGTGAAACATATAAGCAGTGATGCAAGCGGCCCATGCTCAAAAAGCAGGAAAATTTTACACCCTGTAGGTGCCCTTATGGGTGAGCAGTGGCGCAATCGGTAGGGCGGTTGACCGCTATCTGAGAGGTCCCGGGTTCGATCCCCAGTCCAGGCTAAATTTTATTTGCTCCCCTGTGCCCACCCAGCACTTGATGGGTAGCTAGGTCTCTTAAGACTCGGCGAAAGTAAAGGCGCCGAGGAAAGCAAAGGCAAACTACCTCACTATGCCGTGTGCCTAGAAAAACAAGGACCCTGCTCCTTGTTCCCCTACGCTCATGTCGAGTATAGGGCTACCTTTACCTTTACCTTTAGGTGCCCTTATAGAACTTTTGATGGACCATTTGAAAGAGATAGAGACAACTCTGCACAAGTGCCTACACACATATACAACTTAAAAGAAGTGTTTGATTTTCCATGAATCTTATTTAAGGACGTTTTCTTTAACAATCAGATCACAATTTTTTTCAAGTTTTCCTGCTTTTTTAGCTAAAGAAAATGCTAAAAAATCGGAATTCCTACAAAAATCGGAAAACTTGCATCCCTGTATAAGGAGACATATGCAACAGACCATACCTGTAAAAAACTGATTGCCAGCAAGGTCAGGCTGTAAGAGGAGATCCCACCAGTGAAAACTTCATTAAGGTCTCTTTGCAGAAGAAATTGCTTGAGGACCATCACTAAGTACTTGAGGCAATCATACTTTTCTAGGTACTCCTAAAGGACAAAATCAGGAAACACAAAATTGTGAGGTGTTACAAAAGGCAAAGGTAAATAAGCTTATAAACTTTAAACAAACTTGCTAACTGGAAAGAAAATATCTTTCAACATAACGCCTATCATCTTAAGGCAGGCATAAAGTTTGCATTTGTGAACTTTAGCCAATTTGAATACTTTAAATTTGAATTTCCCCCCAGTCATAGCCCATTTATGGAAGGCATTTGTTAGTATTTTAATACTAAAACCAGCATTGATAGGCTGCTCTGAGTTAACTCTCGTCAAATCTAAAAATTTAAACTGAAAGCTTCTCAACAATCTAAAGCACCACTGGCCTGCATATCAAAATATTGGCTTTAGTTGGTTTTTTTTTTTTTGCTCGCTAAAAACACACTTTTTCTCCTTCCTCATCATTCATCAAACTTCGTAACATAAAAATATTTGAACAATGATACTCAAATTTACACACTAGCTAAGGTATTGATTTGGTTATATTTCCTATTTTAAGTTCTCAAAGAATTAAAAGATTTGACAAATTTGAAAAAAATATCTCTTTTTTTTTTTTTACAACTTTCCAAATTTTTTTTTAGTTCTATATCTTATGTAATATGTGTGGGTAGTCATGGAAATCCTGCAACATTGACCCCTTTTCTGTGCATTTTCCCTTTTCTTTATTACTTGATAAGCTATTATTCCTGCTGTTTTTTTCTTTCTTCAAACCAATGATACTGATAGGTCAATGTGTAAAAGAAAAAAAAATCACTTTCAATTGGTTGGCTTTACAACTAAAGTAACATTTCTGACTTTGTGTTCTCATAGACAGACATATAAATAATAAAACAACAGGTATAATCCATAACACGCATTTTTAATTTGCTTAAATCATTTGTCTTGAACCCATAACTGCCCATGCCACAAACCATGTCTATGTGATCCAGGGATTGATTTTTAAGGTGGTTTCTGATCATTCATTACCTAGTAATTGTTAAAAATTTAAAATATTAAAAATATCATAACAGTTGACTGTAGCCTTGGTTTAAATTGGAAAAAAAGCTAAAATTGTTTAAATTCTACCGATGAAAACGTAAAAAAAAAAGCACACACAAATTTTTATTTGAAATGCTGATTTATTATTTCTTTTTACTTTTTATTCAATAACTGATTTCCATTTGTTAACAAATGTACATAATTATTGCTTCTAAGAGCAAATAGATTTTAAAAACACACCTGTATAAGTTGGGCACTCTCTACTCCATAGTTTTGGTTATTGTCCATGTTAAAGCTCACATCCACTTTCACTTCACTTTCAGCATCTGTCAATTTTACGATGGGAACCTGAAAAGAACAGATAAAAGTTTGTAAGGATTAATGGTTCTCTGCATTTTATACGACCATTTTTGATCCAGCAAATTCCATGAATGTAGACCTTGGAGGAGGTCTGAATGTCTTACTAATATTTGAATGAAGAATGCTTATCCTTTTTTTGACTTAAGCTTTCTGTATGTATTAGCTGACCTGCCAAACCAAGGATCAAAAGGTTTTTGCTCATCTTTTAATTTTAATGATGTCTTGAATGTTGCTAACGTTTGGAGAAACAAGATACACAATTTTCCGGTTTTTAAAGGCCTTTAAGTATGAACAAGTGAGTGAACCCAAATTTTGCGATAGTCATATTTCAAACCTCCATTCTTGTGAAATTAAGACATTAATCTTCAATTCTAAGTGTTTCAAGTTACAAATGATGTATTTTGAAGCCTATAACTGCGGGACATAATAGATCAGAAAGCTACACAAGAACTATCTTCCCTGTTTATTTTTGTTAAAATGCACATGTGAACATAACTTTTGGTTCAAACAGGAAACCACCATAAAACTGCTTTTAAAGTCTCTGAGCAAAAAGAGCACAAACGTGCTGATGTGTAGTGCGCCGCTGTCATGTAAAGACTGGCCCATTTGTTCAAATTATATCCAGGCTTCACAAATCTTGTCATGAACCCCATCGGCTGCAAATCTCCAAACTTGTAACACCATTAATATATTCAAACCAGAAAACAAAGAAAGGCCACATTATCACCTGCCTTGAAATGTAGTGCATCATTAAAATTTCGCTACATTAATATTCTCAAATTGGCAAAACTAGACCTTACATCCTGGAATAATTATCGATAGAACGCTCATCGGATTCTTAGTAAAATTCTTAGTAAAAGCCATAGCATTTCAATTTAATGTGGTCATCGTTATTGAAACTGTTAAAAAAAAAAAAGAACAGTAGGCCTACTGTTAAGTATTTTGGAAGATCCACTAATGACATTTTCAAATTATAAAAAAATGACAAAAGTTGGGAAATTAACTTTGGTTCCATGAGGGGTGGTTGTAAAGCAGTAAAAAAATCAGTATTTTATAATAAAAAATCAATAAATTAGTATTTTCTAATATTTTGGCCAAAACTGCTTAAATCTGTATGAATGGCAGGTCTGATCATTTCCTTAAGCTTAAATAGTCCAAAAGTGAAAATTCTAAAATAGCTTTAGATCTAACCTTCCTCTATCACTTTTCACAATGGTCTCTTGCTAAAAAAAAATTACATTCCTAAATTCAGCATGAAATTCTCGTATATAATTTATGTATGTAGAGAGAATTAAAAATTTCTAAATTTTGGGAAATCTCAAGAGCCCCTTCATGGAATATGCTAAACATAAAAACAAGCTAAGAAAGTTTCAACGACAGTTTCCTTCCAACTTTACAACCTAAAACTAAACCATACTTACTGAAGCCTTATCCAACACTTTGATAGAGGAAGCATCTGCTAACTTTCTTTTCAGCAGAGCATTCTGTAAAGTGAAAAGTGGCTGAGAGTCCCATTTCCCAAACACAACTAAATCTATGTCACTGAAAGAAAAAGAGAAAAAAAGAAGAACGAATTTATTATTAATGAAAAGCTTTACATATATTGGTTTTGGTGGCTTATTAGTACTTTGGAACACACTACATTCAAGTTGTATAGCAAAACCCTTAGTGTTAAATGATGAAAAATGGGCAATGATTCCATGTCGGACATCTCTCAAGCCCAGAAGACGACATACATTGTGGCGTCTTCGTCTAGTGGTAAATGCTCGGCTTTCGGATCGAGAGGTCCGGGGTTCAAGTCCTGCTTTCGGCAGGTCGACGTTTAGTCCTTGAGAAAGGATATTTACACACATTTCTTTGCCTCACTTATGCGTTAAACGAGTACCTGACTAAAGGCAGTGAAAGATCTTGTCAGAATGCTAGAGTGATGCACTTAACTAGCTGCTCCTCTGTGAGTTCAAAGTACTTTGGTTGGTAACGGCCTGTCGGGGAACCCATGTAAAGCCCTTAGAGCACACTAGTGGATAAGCGCAATATAAAAACGCTCTTTACTCTTTTACATTGTCTGCTGAAAAAGTGCTATAACAGCCAGTGAAGAACCCAGGTACAAGCAAAAGTGAAGTATTAGTGTTGCCTGTATTTCTTATGGCCTAAAAAGCAATGGTATCACTACAAACAGTACTAAAATAATAAGGTCTAATTAATAACTTTAAATAATCCTGAAAATTACCAACATTCAGGTAAAAAGTGCTAAATCATTATAAACTAAAGTCTTAATCTCCACATTGACTCTATACCACTTCTGTGCATCCTTGAGGGACCAACTTCAAAAATAGTATGTTATTCACACCCACTAAAAATGTGTACAATTGCAACTTCACAAAAAAGACAGTCTCATTTTAAATAATCAATAAAAGAAGGGAATCAAGATTTCGTTCTTACCTTGTCGGAAGGTAAAGTCCAGTTCTAAAGCTGCCAAAAATTTCAACCTATGAAAGAAAAATAACAATGGAACTTGAAGGTCATAAAACACATTACAACTAATAAAGTTTACATTAATTCTTTTATACTTTGTATTTAATAGTGATAAAAATACGAATGAATGAATTTTTATACTACCAGCATGAATGGCCAATCAACAATTTGGGATAGGCTGGTAAAGTAGACTATTTACCACCAAACACATCAATATCAGGGTGCATAGTAAATCAGGATTTAAAAAAAAAAGAACTTATAAATGTTACAGGTACCATACAAAACAAAAAATGTTTTTTCATGAAACTCCTTACTGTAAGATGTTTTACATTTCAATGAAAAGCAGTACATTTTGACGAATTTTTGTCTCAATCAAAACAATAACAGCAATATTAATTGATGTTTCAAAAACAAAACAATATAAACACATATGAATATCTTTGACTTTTACAAAAACTAGAACTTGTCTTTGCTTATAAATCTTAATTTCTAATAAATAAAGAAACTTGAAATAATCTAAACATAAATAAGATGCAATAATTTTAATGTAAAGAAAACACATAACTATTTTTTTTCTCAGAAATAAGGTCTCATTCAAATAAAACATTTTCCACACTAACACCTTTGAAAAGATCATTAAATAAAAATGAAGATCTTTGTAATCTGGTAACTTTAGTGAACAAATGAAAACTAATTTAACATCTCATCATTTTTTCAAAACCTACTGATGCATAAGAAATGGATGTTTTCCTGTGTAAGTTTTTTAAATAGAACTACAAAATCGAGATAATAAAGAAGACCCGAAGAAGTAAATTGACTACAGATTATTTCAATTTTCACTCTGACCCTGACATTCATCATTACAAGTTAGGTCCACGATCTCAAGATTTTGATCTTTAAAGATGACCCTTTAAAAGGTTAATCAGTGATGAAAACAGGAAATCATTGAAAAGGAGGAAAATAATTTTTACAAATTGACATCTTTCTACCACCCCACAATCAACTCAATTCATCCCTATTCCCTGTAAACAGCTAAGAGTAAGAGCTACTAAAAAGTTAAATCATTAAATTAAGTGCGGCATTAAAAACTAGATCTAAATTCTAGTCACAATTTCCTCATCTTTTCACGTTTCGGTATTTTAAACTTTAAACTATTAAAGCAATTATTAACACAAGTGAAATTTTTTTACAAAGTCCATCACTTCATGACTTCAAGTCAATTTGTAGGCTTATGTTAGGTTCAAAGATATCATGTGCAAACATAGCCCTGGGCTATTGCTAATTATAATACATTTATTGTTCAATATAGGCCTACATTACATCATACGTATGTAGGATCAATCAAAGTTATAATATATTAAAAAAATTTAGTGGTAGGCCTACTGGGTAATAATTATTTATAATGATTATCTCCTAATGGGCTCAACGCATCAGACAAATAATTTTCGCATCTGAAAGTGAAAAACACTATCAGTAGTTACCGGTACTATCTAATCTGGATTGCACAAATTTTATAATCTTTGCCAACGTTGTGAACCGAAACACTCCAAAAGTTCATTTATAAACGGACACTGCTAGTTTTACTCTCGTCATTCCGGTACCTTGGCACTTAGTGCTTAAAACAGTTGGATTCACCACAATCTACTCGATAAAATGTTTAAAATATAAAAAGAACGGACAAAGAGATAAGGCCTGTTCCCGGCGTAGAAATTAATGATTCGGTGATAAACTTACTAAAGTCTTAGTATCTTACTAAAATCTCGAGATTTGGTAGATCTAGATTTGTTGAGACTAGATCTAGAGTTCTATAGCCTATTGACTGGTCAACGACCATTGTCAATTAGAGAACTTGTCTAATCAATGAAAGGGCAAAAATTTAAAACTTTGATGGCTCAAGTGGATCTAAAAATGAAGTGATTCACAGTAATAGAGACCTTTAGCACACGCACCGTGTCTCACTACGCGTACGTGAAAATCGGGAAAGCAGATTGAGAAACTATAAAAATAATGAAACCGGTCTAAAAATAGACCCACAAAAAAACGTTCTATTTTTAGAAACTGGTTTCATTATTTTTATAGTGTCTCAATCTGCTTTCCCGATTTTCACGTACGCGTAGTGAGATACGGTGCGTGTGCTAAAGGTCTCTATTAGTATCCGCAATCTTGCACCTAATGAACCAAAACTACAAACGAGCGTCACACTCACACCGATACAGTAATTTCGGGGAATAAACCTATAGTTGGCGATATCGGTAACGCTTTACTATCGGAAAAATACAACCTCGATAGAAAGATTTTAAAAGCATTACAAAGAGTAACTACGGCAAGATCGATTACAACATAGTTCTGGTCTAAAGATCTGCCCAGTCCTCGGTTTGGATAGCCTACTTATTAACATCCGTCTCTTTGACTTCTATGTCGGATCGCGGAAATTTGTTATCATTTTCCTCTCGGTATCGTGGATTAGAAGGCCGAGGACCGAGGAATTTTCCTCCTAGGCTTGAAATCGAGGATTTCCGCGGATCCGCGGAAGATTTTCATCACTGGTTAATAGATTATCGCATATTTCAATTTCTTTACTTAAAAACTTACCCTGGCGTCTGGCCACAGGTCTTCTATCACAGATTTAAGTCTTTCAACAACTGCATTGCGCATGTAGGCCTCCTGGGGTTGAGGGGCCATGTACTCGTAAAAATCCACTATCTCTTGATGTAATCTGTAGGCATGAGCAAACACCAAACTATTAAGCCAGCAATGATGCAAATAAGAAAGAATAAACTATTTTCTATAAACAGTTTTAAGAATGATTTCACAAGTATGCAACACACTTAAACCTTAACTCAAAACCACAGTTAGCTATCTGTGCAGCTGGATGTCACTGTATTCTTAATCATAGTGACGTAAAACAACACATAATGCAATACCGCAGTAAACTCAACTTACCACACACAACCATACTGATCTTCACAAAATTTGGCTAGTGCTCTTTTCTTTTCTTTTAATCACAAAGTGGCAACCTACAACAGACCATTCTCAACCACGACTTTGACTATTTAGCAAATTAAACCCTTACGGGCGGTAGGCGTGGCTAAAAAACAAGTCAAATTGTTTCTTGAAACAATAAAAGTAAGCCCATATTTGGGGTCTTAACAAAAATTATGCGCAATTTGATTCTAATAAAATCAATATATGTTTACAAAAAAAAAGTAGGCAATGTTGCCAGATCCCAACAGCTACTTGTATGCTTACAGTTCAAATCTTTTTAGGATCACTATGTTCTGTATAGTCGCAGCATAAAGGGGTTTAAAGACCAGAGGCAAGAACTACCCTAAATTAAACATTTAAGGGAGACACTCCATTTTTTAAAATGATTTTGTTCTTATTTGAAAGCTAATTGGACGTGGCGCTGCTCTGTGGCGACACAGTTACGCTGAGTAACAAAGACAATTTTCCCAAAAGGGATTAATATAGTGTATAAAAAAAATTTTTTTTTTTCACGAATCAATTCTGTATACAAAGTTATAAAATTCGCAGTTGAAGTTGAAAAAAAATAGTTTCTGTTTAGCAGTTCTTTTTGTTGCTGTGTTCCTCTCACACTTACTAGTTGACAAACTATAACACATACCCGTGATAAGTATCGCTTGAAAGAAAATACATTAGCCTTCTAAAAATGTGTAGGTTTATATGTCTACTGATAACTGTGACTCATGAATCTTTTATTCAAAAGTGTTCTGTGGCACCCATCATGTCCCATGCAAATTTAGTGTGACCATTGTTTTCCTTCCTGACAGCCTAGTCTTCAGAAAGCCGGTTTCCAAGACACCTTAAGTCCCTAATGGTTTAAAGAAAAGATATCAAGTGAAAAACCCTGATTTTAACAGCTGGTATCTCTACCACTGTCAATTCAAATTGTGACAATTATAACTGGTAGATTCTTCTGCAACATAGCAAGATCTATTTATAACAAAAAAAATACCATTTTAAACCCTATATGATACCAAGACAAAAATTTCTATGCACGACCAAAGATCAGGAACCCCCTCTAAAAGATTACCTCTGCAAAGCGGAAGGACAGTAATCTCCTCGAAATTCATCTCGGGTGACCATGTCGACATTCCAAGGACAGCATTTTATATAGATCTAGTCAATACTATTTTCCGTTAGCTACACCAGGAAGCTGGTTGCACAAATTTACCTCAAGCTTGCTTTACTATTAAATGTTTTACCTAGATCCGCACGAGCGGGTGTTTTCTTTTTCTATACAAACACCTAAAAATATATGATTGTAAAGTAAAACTAGATCTACATGTAGATCTAAACCTTCTCTCCACAGGAGCCTAGACCAGGAACGTCCATCTTGTTTCTTCTCTTTATTAGTTTCAGTTTCGGCCGGTAGAGAACAAGGTTCCGAAAAATAATCAATTAAATTTTATAAACAATTCCTAGAATTCGGAAAATAACACCATTCCCTATACGCGTTTTCTTTAGGTTAAGCATTGATTAAATCTAGACAGGTACACTGCTTGCCCTAAAAGATATGAATAATTAATACAGTTGTTTATTGATTTTTAAAGCGCTTGGCTGGCCAAAAATAACCATCATTGAAAATACGCTCAAGTTTCACTTTCAGTTTTGATACCTCGGAAGGCTAAGTGAAACTGATCCAAGAAATACCTTGTAAAAGTAAAACAATGACTTCGATTGTGAATAGTGATAAGTAAAATGGATGTTCAGTAACAACGTTTACATAGCTTTTAAAATGAACTTGCGTGTCTTACCTTCAATAAGCCGCACACCACGCGTTGGCCTACTAAATCCAACTAGAAGATATTTATAATTAAGTAACAATTTAGTAAAAGAAAGATAGTCAACGGTCAAAACTGAGAACGACAAGTCTGAGTTAAGACCCACACGAGTCAGTGGGAGAATACAACACAGAGATAAACAGCCGTGAAATTCAACGCCATTTCAAACAGACAAAAGAGACTCAGCTATTTCACTTTCGACTGTAATCAATTTTCAGTTACGAATGGGTAAGTCACAGCGTGAGAGAATGAACAAAATGATCGGATGGCACGTGCGCCAACGGGTTTTATTCTCAACTAATAAAATTCAGATAATTATGATGCTATTTACCACCAAGTTTATAAAAACCGACTTTTATCTTGATTCTCTTTATATCATTACATCAACTTAGATAAATTCAAACATAACCTACCCACAGAGAGAGAGAGAGAGAGAGAGAGAGAGA
>BMAT01003538.1:77859-89877 GCA_019649035.1 Elysia marginata
CAGATCGCTGTCCACCTCCACTTCGCACATGCAGTGTTTGTTTTAACACTGCTCACTGTAACAAATATTGCGGGGTTTCTATAATTTGTACTCTATTTAATTTCCTGTTAGACCATTATAACCTCCATTTAATAATCTTATTACGGAAAGACTAAACTGGTATTGCGTATTAGTTCGTGGTGTCGACTTGACCCCAGCAGCGAGTGAGAGGGTCAGCACGTACTATCGTAACCAACGCTACGTTAGTTCGTGCTGTCTCAAACACTAGCAATGTGGGTTACGATAGAATCGTTTTTTGATTGTATTCTCCATATTTATTATTCGATTGTTTCGATTCTAAGATAGAAATGTAGCAAAATTACTGCTTAATCGATATATAGTTGAAACTCGATTTTGCTCAACATGTGGGTTACGATAGTTCGTGATATCTACGACGATAATATGTGAGCTAGGTAAGGAGTGTGGAGCGTTACTCCATTCCAGATCCGACCCCCCATTTTTGGTTATATTTTTGGTTATACGTACCCAGAAAATACATTTTTCCGGCTCTCAGAAAAAAATTTTTTCGATGTCTTCATGGCCTCCATCATTCATGTAATCTATCGATGATGAGGTTTTTTCAGACATTTGGGAATGATGATGGCTGTGTTTTAAGTGCAATATAGAGTATTTTCTGGCTTTTTGTGGTACTTCATTTGCATTTTCGGGCCAGCATTATGATTTGTGACTTGAGAAACTTCACTTCTGTATTTTTTTCTGTTGCATCCTTTAGAGCTATATATTTTTGCATGGGATAGAAACTTGATTTCTATGAGACACAGTCCGCAAAAATAGTTTTCTTCCCTGCCATGTATTGTTTGGTGCAGTTGTAAGGTTGAATCCGTACATTCTTTGTAGCAGTTTACGATCATTTTGCACCTGAGAGTGACTGTCCTGTGTTATATATTTTTTTAGGATTGTTAGTGTTGTATAATTATATAATTAAGTTTAGTTGTACATTTTCATTGTCCGTACTAATAGTCTTATGTTTACGTAACATTAGCTAGTTTGTGCTTTTTGGCATTACGTCACTCTGTAAACAAAGCCCAGTAAACTATCACGCACATGTAGCCTACTCAACGGTCTTGTCAGATCAATTGTGTTTAGTTATAAACCATAATATTACATAGTGGCAGCGGTAAGGAGTTAATATTACATATTATACTTACTCAGTTATTGATTGAACACGCACACGTTCAGATCTTGATCTAAACACTATGGCTACGTTTACCCCCGATCTCGACTGAAGTATGCCGGCAGGCGAAGCACCCGTTCGCCGCCACACCAGTTTGCCTTTACCTAAACAGTTCGACGGTACGTCCAAGCTGTGGCCACGATGGCGAGCTAGGTTTCAAAGGTTCAGGTTATGCTCCGGTTTGTCAGAAAAGCCCGACAGCGAACAAGTCGGCACTCTGCTTTACTCAATGGGTGACATCGCTTACGACATCCTCGCAGTGATACAACTTTATAAGAGTAGAACTACATACCAGGAAACCCTCGTAGCACTCGATGCCGATTTTAACTCTACGAAGAATACTTTCTTCGCAAGAGCCCGTTTCAACCGCAGAGTTCAGCAGCCAGGAGAGTCGGTGGATTCCTTTATCCAAGACCTCCACAAGTTAGCTGATGAATGCAGCTACCTCACCTTGAAAGATGAGCTCATTCGGGACCGCATTGTGGTTGGTGTTAGAGATGACGACCTCTCAAAAATTCTCCAAGGCAAGCAATACCTTGATTTGAGCGAGGCCATCCGCTTAAGTCGCCAAGCAGAGGCTCGAACAGAAGGCCAAAACCTGCTCAGACCAAGGGTGGATCTCGTACAGAGAGCATTCGTTCCTCCTAAGACCACCAAGAAGTTTCTCCATCCACCTTAGCAACAGCCTCCAAGATTTGGCACTGATAAGAAGTGTGGCAACTGTGGAAAGGCTCCTTTTCACAAAAAAGAGTCATGCCCAGCAAGGTCTGCAGTGTGCCACAGCTGTCACAAGAAGGGCCACTATAGCTCTGTCTGTCGCTCCACCAAGGTCAGGGCCGTAGATATAGAGAAGGAGACAGACAACTTTTTGGGCTCCATCCAGCACGTTGGAGAAACAGATGTCTGGACAGCAGAGCTGCAGATCGACGGCCATCCGTCCACCTTTAAGCTAGATACAGGTGCGGCAGTCTCTGTCGTGGGTGAGGAACTGGCAGCAGAACGTCAACTTCAACCCTGCGACAAGACCTTGAAGGGACCAGGAAACACCCCGCTAAACGTCCTAGGGTTATTCCAAGCCTGCCTGAAGTTAAAAAAAACCGGAAGATTCGCGAGGCTCTCTACGTGATCAGAGGCCAGCAACACTTTCTGCTGAGTGGTTCAGTGTGTTCCAGACTGGGACTGGTAGCCCGGCTCCACAGTCTAACTCCTGAGAAACCCGACTACCGCAAAGAATTCCTTAATCTCTTTGGGGACCTAGGGAAGCTGAAGGATTCTTACACCATAAAGCTACGCCTCAACGTGCAGCCCTTCAGCATATTCGCCCCAAGGAAAATCGCCCATCCATTATTGGACAAGGTGAAAGCCGAAATCAAGCGGATGCTCGATGATGACGACATTACACCTGTCGAGCAGCCAACAGAGTGGTGCTCCGGTATTGTCGTTGTTCCAAAGGCAGACCACACTTCAGTACGGATCTGCGTGGACCTCACGGCTCTCAACAAGGCAGTACTGAGAGAAGTCCACCCACTAAGCTCTGTTGATGATGATCTTGATCGTCTCTCAGGCTCCAAAATCTTCAGCAAATTGGACGCCAGAAGCGGATTTTGGCAGATGCCACTAGATCCCCAGTCAAGACTCCTAACAACTTTCCTAACACCTTTTGGAAGATTCTGCATGAATCGTCTACCCTTTGGGATCTCTTCAGCCCCTGAAATCTTCCAACGAAGGATGTCAGAGATTCTCAAGGACATTGACGGGGTCATCTGCCACATGGACGACATTCTCATCCATTCGTCAGATCAAACAACGCACAACGAGCGTGTGAGGACTGTCCTGAAGCGTCTTCAGGAAGCTGGGTTCACCCTTAACGAGAAATGTGAATTTTCAAAGGATGAAATCAAGTTCCTTGGGCACATCATTGACGGTCGAGGCATCCAGGCTGACCCTCAAAAGGTTTAAGCTATTGTCAACTTCCCTGCCCCGACCAACATTACAGAATTGCAGCGGTTCCTTGGAATGATCAACCAGCTCGCAAAATTCACACCAGACGTGACTTCACGAACAGAGCCTCTTCGACAGCTGCTTAAACGGGATTCTCTGTGGTCATGGGATCATCCTCAAGATGAGTCATTTCAATCCATCAAGAAAATCTAATCTTCCACACCCGTCCTTGCCCACTATTGTGTGGGGCGAGAATCAATCATAGCTGCTGATGATTCAAATGCAGGACTAGGTGCCGTCCTCATTCAAATCCAGCCTGGTGGCTCCCGCAGGCCTGTGAGCTACATCTCCAGATCACTCACATCAGCTGAGAAGAACTATGCCGTTATCGAAAAGGAAGCTCTTGCAGCGACTTGGGCATCGGAGAGGTTTTCGGAGTACATCCTCGGCTCTAAGTACACCATTGAGACAGACCACAAGCCCCTAGTTCCGCTTCTTACAAAAAAGGAGTTGCATAAGATGTCACCAATAATCCTACGTTTTAGGCTTCGTCTGATGCGTTTTAACCCCAACGTCTTCCACGTGTCGGGCAAGCAGCAGAAAACAGCAGATGCCCTCTTCCGTGCTCCTTTCAGCCTTCCATCAAAGGCAGACGCTGCACTTGTCAACGATGCTGACGCTATGGCACAACAAACTCTGGATAACTTGCCAGCCTCTTCATGCAAGCTTCAAGACATAATTACTCAACAACAAAGTGATCCTGAAGTCAAGGAAATACGCAAGTTCTGCCAAAGAGGATGGCCAGCATTCATGCCCCAAAACCCTTTTCTCCAGCAGTACTGGGCAAATCAACGCTACCTCACCATCTTCGATGACATTCTTCTCTTTAACCAACGCATAGTGGTTCCCACAAACATGCGCCTAGAGATGCTCAACAAACTCCATGAGAGCCATCTTGGCGTCACCAAATGCCGTGCGCTCGTGGAGACATCGGTATGGTGACCCAATATCTCTTCTCACATCGAAAACATGTGCTAAACTGCGACCAGTTGGTAAGGAGCCTCCTACCATCCTCATTTCCTGAACACCCTTGGTCACGAGTCGCCATGGATCTTTTCGATCTTCACGGGAAGACATACCTCTTGCTGGTCGATTACCATTCTCGTTGGCCAGAAATTAGAGTTCTGGACCATCTAACCAGCGCCGCAGTCATTGTTAGACTGAAATCAATGTTCGCCACCCACGGCTTTCCAGACGTCCTCGTGTCCGACAACAGCCCTCAATTTGCCAGCGCAGAGTTTCGGAAATTCACTGAGGAATTCAGCTTTACTCACACTACCAGTTCAACCCGGTACCCCCAAGCTAACGACGAGGCCGGACGTGCGGTGCAAACCATCAAGAATCTCCTGCGGAAGGCGACTGACCCATATGTTGCCCTCCATATGTACCGTGCTACACCTCTTCAAAATGGCTTCGCACCGAGTTAACTTCTGATGGGCAGGAAATTAAATACCAAACTGCCTTCTCTTCACAGATCACCGCATGTCAAGCCCAACCTTCCTTCGCTCATTGAGAAGGAGCAGAGATACAGGGATAATCAACGAGACAACTACAACAGACGTCATGCTGTCCAAAAAGCTCCTGAGCTTCAGCCTGGTGACGCTGTGTACATCAATGATTTGAAAAGACCTGGGTCCATCATCAACCGACATCCAAATCCTCGCTCTTACATTTTCAACACAGAGCAGGGGACAATCCGCCGCAATCGTGCACACCTTGTGGCAACACCAACCCCTGCCCGGTCACCCCGGCTCTTACTCCTAGTGTCCCGGAGGCTTCTCCCAGGCCTCACAGTGTTCCTAGAACTGTTCCATCAACCACCAGCTAGACGAGCCCCGAGATGCAGCCTACCGTGCCAGCCCAAGAGCAGCCTCGATTGACCAGATCAGGAAGAGCCATAATTCCACCAAAGAGACTTGACCTTTAGTTAGATCATACTCTACTCTTAGTGGAAGCTATTTTTGTGTTTGTTCTCGGTCGTTACGCATCCATCACGTGTTTGTCAATTAATGGTTGAAATTGTGTGCTTGTGTACATTCTTAGAAAGAAAACACTAGTCCTACAGATAATGTCCATTCTACATCATATAAATTGAAACTGAGGAAAACCATTATTGTAGCCTGTAGAATAGAAACTCATGAACATTTGGATAACTCAAAAGGGGAGAGATGTTGTATAATTATATAATCAAGTTTAGTTGTACGTTTTCATTGTCCGTACTAATAGTCTTACGTTTACGTAACATTAGCTAGTTCGCGCTTTTTGGCATTACGTCACTCTGTAAACAAAGCCCAGTAAACTATCACGCACATGTAGCCTACTCAACGGTCTTGTCAGATCAATTGTGTTTAGTTATAAATCATAATTAAACAGTTAGGTAGCTAGGCATAAAGTCTTTCCACTCATCAAAGACTTCTGTTTGTTGGGAGTATCCCAATTCTGATTAAGTAAGGTATTGTTGTAATTGAAGATTTCCAGTCCTACTTACTACGGACACATTTGCTAATATCAAGGGAAAAAACTGTGGTTTTTTCGAAAACTTGTGTGTTAGATGTATAACGTCCCTTGAGTTGGATTGAGATAAAAGAAATTGTGATCAAATGGAAATAATTCTAATCTAGGTGTCTTATTTGAAGTTCTCGGTATGGTTCAGCTATTTTTGTTATTTTTCCTTGGCGTCAGACTGTCGTCGTCTAATTTTACGCCATAGATAGGAAATTTAATGTGATTATCACAATTTATGCACGATAGTGGAAGATCATGCTTGAAATCTCTCATCCAGACGTCTGACGTCTCCAGATCTTTGTTGCTACCGCAGTGGTTCAGATTAGGAGTGTTCTCACCTAAGGTTACGGCGGCCTAAATGAAAAGTGATAACACACACAGTTCGGTTTTCCAGAAAAGATTCGGGCCAGACCGCTACATTGTTTTAAACTACTGTCAGAAATCGTTCTAAAGTTATTAGTATCTTATACTGGTCGCTTATGATCAAGATAACCTATAGTAGATAGCCTATCTACAATGTGGTCGGTATGTGCAAGGCTAAAGGTCAGATCTAGCCCCAGCTCTAAGTCTGTTATTGATGGGTTGTGAAAGCTGTTAGATCTTGCCTCATTCTTTATTCTTTCCTGTCTTGAAAATTGTCTTTTGCCCCTGCAGTTGTCGCCAACAGACTAATAAAATGAAAAGTTTGAGGGTGATATCGACGTTGAAGAAACTGCTTCAATATTATATTTTGTGAGCACATTATATATTTCTTGGTGTCCATGTTTTTCTTTTTCAGGACATATTTCTTTCAGATATCTTTTAAAGTGCGCAAGTTCACTCGCTAACCCTGGTCACATCATTCCGGTATTGTTCAGTGAGTGTCTTTTAACGTTGTCTTGAGTTTTTATTCTGCTTGTACTTAATTCTTGCAAGATCTAAAATTCCCCTGACACTTCTTTGTATCCACTTGCTTTTTTCATAAGATTGACTGATAGAGCGTCAGTTGTAAAAAAAATAATTTTTACCTTGAAGTTTTCATTTGTAGTTATGTTGCCTACTAGGTCGAGAAGGGGCATCACATGCATGTGTTATTCTTTGCTTTTAGGGGGTTTTGCAAACAAAACAGGGCAATGTTTGCAATGCATTTTGCTCAGTTCCGTCAAAGCTGTCCAAAGTAAGTTGTTGAGACAAAGGCTTGCTGAGAAATATAAAGATTTGTACAAGTATTCACAGTCACCTGAGGATTCTGCAATGTCTTGCTGAATTTGTGGAAACGTCGAAGTAGAAATGTCCAAAGATGTAGTATGAAACAAACTCCAATTCTTCCATCTTATGTTGCAGAGCTTCGGTCTGTTGTCTGGTATCAACCTTCCCATTAGTATCACCTTGAATGCTTTGCAAAGCTTCTATTAGTTGAAGTAGCTACCTTTAACTGCAGAAGTAGACATTGCAGCAGCCCCCCCAACTTGTATCAGATAAATGTTGAACGAATCTTGACTCTGAGGATAAGAAGCGTTTAAGAGTGGTCCATCATTTTGTGGAAACAGAGAAGAAACAACATAATTCGTTTACAATCTCAAAGAAACTAATGGATCAACAGCGGTATGCCCTATAAGGTTAAGATAATGCCCGGCGCAGGGAATGAATTTTGTAATTTGTTTTTCTCCAAAATTCTCTGTTCAAGGTCATTATACTTTCCAGACATGTTGGCTGCATTGTCGCATGGCTGACCTCTTTACTGAAATCGATTCCAATTCCATCCAAATAGTTTAAAAGCAGCCCTGCTAAGCCATTTCCCGGGCATTCTTGAAGTTTTAAAATTGCAAAATACCTTTGTGATTGGTTAGCACAAAAACTTAAATGAGAAGATATTAGTAAGTTTTCGGACATAAAAGATCTAATAGAACCATGATTTAGTTGTTGATAAAATTCAAAACCGCAGAGTGAAGCTATGTTACAAAACGTATGTTATCCCTGGGCCCTTTTGTGCAAAAGTACAAGTGGGGCTCAACTTAAAAAACACCGTTGGATTGTACGACTGTGGGACTGTCGTCGCTGGATATTCGCCGTCGGATTTGAAGCCTATAAGTATTTTATCGAGTTCAAACTTTATTATGTTCTGGCCAAACCCAGTGTAATTGTTAGGGTATTCTATTATCTGGGAGTAATTAGCTTTTTGGGTTTGTGTAACTTGGGTTAGCATTTTTAGGTAGTAATTTGAGAATTCTTGTTGCAGTTGTTTGCTCTATAATCTTATTTGAACGCTACTCTGCCTCTCTGTCCTTCCTTTATTATATATCCGTCATTTATGTGTTTACCTAAATTCACCTTTTTTGCCTTTTATTGTATAGTTGACTTTTGATAATAATACACTTTTGCTCTAGACTGACAGCTCTCTAGTTGAGTTCGTGATTTATTTAGATTTGTTTTTCTTGTTGTGGTGGTTTAACCCAGGTTGTTTTGAGCGTGAATTTGCCCTAACACAGGTGTTATGCCAATGCCTTGTTCTCTATGTGTCATATTATAAGCTTCGCCATAGCTACGCCATGAGTGAGATTTTCTGTAAACATTTTCTTTTTTTTTATACGCCTCAGGTTTTGTTTGGTTTAGTTAGAATACTAATATACTGATACTAATTGTAGGGCCTACCCATCAACAAGGGCATACACAGTGTCTAACCACTTAGACGGATGCCACTTAAACTGATGCACATTAGGTTATAGGGGTAACATACGTTTTTTTAGTATAAATTTATTTAGTATACTATTTTGTACTCACTTAAAATTCTAAATCATGGTTCTATTAGATCCTTTATGTCTGAAAACTTACTAAATTCTCCGCATTTAATTTTTTATGTCAGCCAATCACAAAGATATGACAATCGACAGATATTTTACATGAGGATGGCGGCCATGATATATTTTTAAGTACGAAATTAGTCAGTAAGGTGTTTTACATACGTTTTTTATCAACTAAATAATGGTTCCATTGAATTCCTTCTGTCTGAAAACATACCATTTTATGTTTCTATATCAAACGCCACTTGCACTTTTCCACATTGGGGCCCAGGAGCAACATACATTTTGTAACATTACTTTATCCACTATGCTTCTTTGTATTTACTTTACCATCTAAATCATGGTTCCATTAGATCCTTTATGACTTTAAACTTACTAAAATCTCTTCATTTAAGTTTCTTTTGCCAACCTATCACAAAAGTATGACTATTTAAAGAAATGTTACATGAGGAAGGCGGCCATCTTAAATTTTAACACAAATTAAATCAGCGTTGTGTTTTAAATTTATATTTCATCAACTGAATAATGGTGCCATATTATTTCTTATGTCTAAAAACATGTCGGAAGACACCCCATTCATGATTTTGTGTAAACTCTTACGAAGATATGACAATTTACAGATTTTTCGTCTTAGACAGCTGCCATCTTGGATTTTTAAAATTCATGGACTTCCGGGAAAAAAATTAGGCTTGGCATAACATCTAAACTCGCTTGGTATATCCTCAACCTCATTTGTGTGGATTTTAGTACTATTACCACAAAACTCACAATTATTTGACAAATCTGCCTTACTAAAAGAAACCACGCATTTTTGTTTAAAGCGAAAAACTGTCACGTTCTTCTTTAGTGGCCCGTAATTGAAACTCACGTTGTTTGTATTCTTAATTTCTTAATAGCTCGCTTAAAAGCCTTTAACTGAAGAACAACGAAACACTGAGGCCATAGCTCTTTTGTAGTAGATGCAGATGTCTCATTAAAAACAAATAAAATTTTTTTTTTTGCGTTTGACTTCCTTAATTCTCCCCCGGGCTTGCAATGCTCTCATCTCAACACTGCATATGCCCTTAAAAACCACTAAGGATAATGATATTTAATTAAATCCATATATTACTGTATTTTTCTTTCCTTTTCTTTGCTGTCTGCATTTTTTTCTTATCTTTTGATTCTTTTCGCTGTGCCTGTCTGTGTTTTTAAATCGTATGTCAATCTATTTCTCTGATCTGTTATGTTGGCTTTCATAATAATTCTACTCTCACTCTTCATGTCCATCCCCTCCCACCTACCCATACAGAATGGTCTATGTACATGTGTGGAGTGGACACGGACCCGTAAGTTACAGGTGATCAAGAGCACCAAAACTGATATCTGAACTGACGGCGATTCTGTCCACCATGCACCCTTCTTCTTTGGTACCGTTAGATGTGAGACCTGTAGCTACTGAGTAGAGGTCCGTGGAGATAGAACTAGAATATAGAACTAGAAGCAAGGAAGTTCTTCGAGATAGAATAAATGGATAGCGGCATGAAGGTTTTTGAGGACAGAATCTGTGATATCCACTCTACATGTAAGCGGGTGGGCTGAAAAAAGTCTGAGTTGTGCATATCTCAAAATATTTGGTCCCACAAACTTGAAACTTCACGCGAATACTTTTTAAAAGAACAAGTGTATGTGGCGTCATTTCTCCTGAACCAAGCTGGGACTCAAAAGTGAACATGGCGAAATGACGACTTCCAGCGATTTTCTTAACAGCGATTTTCTTAACCAGCAGCAGGGGGCCTAGATAGCTCAGCTGGTAGTGGCTTCGCTCCGTGGCCAAGAGGTCGCGGGTTCGAAACACAGCCGAGCACAGTCCGGGCCCCTACTGGTTGGGTCGGTGTCAGAATAATGTGACCGGCTGAGGCTAAGTCATGATATCCCCGCTAGTCTCTGGGTGGCAGCCCGTAAATTGTCATTGGGATTGAAGCCCTGAGAGCACCTTTGAAGTGGAATTGGACTTGTAAAAATACCCTTCAATCAATCAATCATTCTTAACCAGCAGTATTCTACTATCGGTATTGAATTTTCAACGGCTAAGGGACACTTTGGAAACATTCATGCAAGATTAAAGACTGTTTATGGCAATATGTGTATTTCTGAAGATACGGTTCTTAAAATCTAAGGTTAATAAGAAATTTTGAAGGAGAAGATCGCACAGAGACAATAGTCGTATTGTGCTTGATCGCACTCGTTCAGCTAGGCCAAAGACTACGCCGGATACAACATATCAAGAGGCTGAAGACATTACTAGTACTACTGCAACTACTACTACTACTACTACTACTACTACTACTACTACCACTACCACTACCACTACCACTACCCCTACCCCTACCCCTACCCCTACCCCTACCACTACCACTACCACTACCTCTACTAATACTACTACTACTACTACTACTACTACTACTACTACTACTACTACTACTACTACTACTACTACTACTACTACTACCAACTGCTGCGAGATTGTTACTACTTTTACCACTGAATCATAGATTACTATACCGCTGCTATTTCCACTGCCATTGCATTCTAAGACCTACAAAAGTTACTATTCAATCTTGTTACCTACTACTACTACTAACTGCTGCGAGACTGTTACTACTTTTACCACTGAATGATAGACTACTATACTGCTGCTATTTCCACTGCCATTGCATTCTAAGACCTACAAAAAGTACAATTCAATCTTGTTACGGATGGGCATTCACCTTCGTATGTTGATAACTAATGGAAAGAATAAAAGAAATAATTATCTTACCATCAATATTTGGTTTTTTACTTTAAAGGACTTTTCTCTTTTGTACGCAATATTGTTGCTTCTTGCAATAAAAGTCTTTATCCACCATCTTACAGTATAATTCAATCTTGACAGTCAATCCAGACAGCGGTGAAGTATTATATTTTGTTTTCCTTTGCGTAATTTAATTTTAGACAAATTGCGGACGCTTGTCAGAGCGGCGTCCGGCATCGTCGAATGGGGGCGACCACGGCAAGGAGACAAACACCACAGACGTTGTAGTGCTATGGGATAAAACCTGGGAGACAAAATAGTTTGAGGAGGAGAAATTTCCAATCGATTTTGTGTTTCTGCTGAGTGTTTAATTTACAATTATTTCTGTGTAAGGGTATGAAAAGTAAAGTGGTTTTAGTTGACGCATTGAAAGAAATGGAGTTACTTTTCATTTAAATGATTTAGCTTTAAGTTTAGTGATAATTTTTTTCTGTCCTCCTGCACCAACAATATATAACAACAGAAAAAAAAATAATGGGAAAAATGGTAGACATCAATTTTAAAATTGGAGGCTTTCTTTCTAAAAAAAAGGGAAACACAAGCAAAGCAAACCAAAATGTTCTCATTCCCTTTCGCTGCTTTGTCTGTCCATTTTCTTTGAAGCTTGTTAGTATGATCACAAAATAGTTCAATACCTTTTTTGATCATCATCATCATCATCATCA
>BMAT01003538.1:89915-102586 GCA_019649035.1 Elysia marginata
ATCATCATCATCATCAATATGATGATCATGATGATGATAGAATATAACTTGTATTTTTTTAATTGGTTGTTGTGTCGTATGCCTAGAAAATTGTTAATTTCTCATTATGTTTTTTAAATGTTTATGGTAATGTAGGTGAGTCTAGGGGCTCGAGAGAAATTAGCCAGAGAAAACTCACGGCTGTGCAATAACCTGTAGTCTACGAGCTGACAAAGCGAGCGGAGGCTCAATCTTGGTTAGTCAATTGCCAGCGCTAGCTGCAAAAAGTCTTCTCAGTGCGAAGTAGGGAGTTTTATTATTCTACTTATTACAATAGTTAGTCGATCCGTAGTGATTGCTAACGCAAAATTTATAATCAGTTTGAATTTGAATTTCCATAGAAGCAGAGAAGTTACTCGCTTAAATTTTCAGAGTTAGCATCAGTATTAAATATTATTTTAAAGAAAGTTTGTACCAGTAGTTTATTTCGAGTTTATCAGTCAGAGTCTGTAGACTGTTCAGTATTTAAATGTGAGCCCCAGATTGTACGAAGAAATATATATTTGCATACTGTAATCATACCTTTTGATGGACCTGTTCCTGTATACCAACTTCAACAGGAATTCTATGTAACAAAAGCAAGCTGAATTTTACTGCAGTCGTTTGCCTCCTGGTCTATACCCCCCATCGTGACAATCATCATCATCATTATGATCATCAATATCATTACGACATCGTCATATCCCGCACCAGCACTCGACTTTTATTTTATGATCATCATAAAAGTCCTTTAAATAGTCACTACCGTCATAAATAACGTTATGGATGTTGTAAAAATGACTAACCTAAGCTTTAATCAAACTCCATGGAATAATAAAGGTGCATCCGAGCGGAATTTCTAAAAAATTAGCCTATTGTATGAAGATTGAAAATATAAAGGCAGTCTTAAAATAACATACAGTAAAGCAAATAGTGACCCATATTTATGCCCACCTGTTTATCTCTTCTTTTTATTTGTCCATTATTGCGCAATTTTTGTTTTACTCTATTTAATGATGTATGCCTTGTATTCCAAGTTAAAGACTTTCTTGTGTCTTCTTTTCCGTATTTATGTTTCTCTCGCTCTCGCTTTCTGTCTTGTTCATGACTATTTTCCCGATTGCCCACCCGCAAGTCTGCGTCTGTTCTTTTTCTCCCTAATAAAAAACCCCCTTATATTTTACTGTTAAACCACTGTGTTTGCTCCCTTATATTTTACTGTAAAATTGCTACATATATTTTTTTAACATTCTTTACTATTTAACTTACCCGTGAGATCTATATGTCTCATAAATTTGTCATTAAAAAAAAGTCGTTATTTTTTTTCTACTACTATGATGTTGAAAAAAATGTTGCGTACTTTACCCTAAAATCTTGGAATCCATAAAAACCTGCCTGCGATTTCAGATTATTTTGAATTTGTATTTTGTATGAATTATATTATACATATATATCTATACATTGAAATTTTGGAGCCCATTCTTAAAGACCATAAGTCGTGCGTCACAAAAAACAAAAGAAAACAAAGAGAGGACACGTACTAACAGGCACACATGCATTGTTTTGTTTAGATTCTCCATGGGTGTATGACGATTTCCATGTCTTTAGGAACAAAATTAAAGAAATCAACATTTGCTGCAATTAGCACGTTTGTCGACGATGACTTTTTTTGAAAATAAAAATAAAACAACACACAAATTAAGTCTCCCATAGTACTACAACAATTCTTTAAATACTGGGTAGTTTTTATTCATTCTTCCACGTCCTCCAGTGTCATTGTGTTACCCTTTCTCCTGCCAAATTGTTTTCCGAACATTAAGACAATGTAAGAAGTAGTTTATATTTAACCCCCCCCCCCAAATTTTCCGTCTACAAAACACGGAGACTAAAACATTCTACAAACATTTCATTGCGAACAAAAGAGAAAAGTAGAATTAAGACACGTTTAATCTTTTTTTGAGTTCCTTTTTTAAAATACATTTTCTTTGACCTTATTTGACATTCTCCTTCTTTGCCTGTTTAGTGTAAACCTCAATAATTTGAGTGGTGAAAGCAAAAGGAAAACGCCAAGTAAAATTTAATTTGGAGCATTTTTTACACAAATAAATTCTTTAACAGGACAATTTAAATAAAAAACATTTTATATAAATTCCACAACCTTAAGTATCACACTTTATATAAAAGCACAACCTTTTATATTAGAGCTCCTACATTACAACCCGCCGCTTAAAATTGATATTTAAGTTGGCAGGAAAGACACAAAACCCAAAACGCACGTGTTTTATATATATACAAAACCTATTGCCGTACGCCGCAGTACTCCCAGCAATAACCAGAATAAGTGACAACAAATTACAGAGGAATTTACAAGTAGTCTCGTAATGGATACATAAATTACTAAAGAAGGATAAAGCCAGTAACAGAATAACAACGCCAGTCATTTCATTCGGTGAGCTCCAAAGTCTTCAGGCTCTGTATGAAATGTAAATAGCATCGAACTCAATTCACACATTCATACTGAGATCACAGGAGCACTGCACTACCTGATGTCAATTAAAACGTGAAAACGAATAAAAGATTACAAATAATAAGTACCAACAACAAAAAAGGACATTGAAGAGCTGCAGTCATTTTCAGGGAAAAACAGCAGTATTGTGGCAAAGAATGATCAAAACATTATTGTCATATAACAAGGGCAATAGTTGGACACAAACCAAAACTATTGAGGTGAGAGGATCGCATTTCATCTAAACATTATCGCTGTTTAGTGAATATTTTACACTCTAAAAAACAAGCCAGTGCAACCTTAATCGAAAAAAAAAACCCATTAATAACGAAACGAAACCAAATCAGAAAAATGAAAGGAAAAAGAACAGAATGAAAAGACATTAATCTTTGCCCATACAGCTTAAAAGTTTAGAAAGAGAAAATAACTCTATTCGTTCTTATCGACAATCAATCTTATAGCAAGAATTACTAAGCACATAAAACAAAGGAGACGCCAGAGTACCCTGTGCTAGACGGAGCAAGAGACATTAATCCTGCCTGAAAGCCCGTGATTTCCTTAATATAAAACCTCCAGTACAGAACTTTAAACCTTCGTTGTCACACTACACAGCCTCTGGACTTTCCCTGGCCGAGGTTTTTAACCTCGCCAATGTAATAGTTAAGTTCAACTTTCCCTGAAAAAAAAAGACCAGATATAGACGCCCACAACTTAGTTATAACCTCAGATAAAAACTCTTAACTGAAGTTTATTCATTGCGACATCAACGCTATAAATAACAAGACAGCAGGATGATGACGCCTCTGAAGAACTCAAATTTAGCGATTAAATTTCAAACCATACGAATCACTACTTTTCCATAAATTCCAAACTGGCACGGTACTTTATGAGCGGAACCCCCCCAACAAAACAAACAAAAAAACACTTAAATCACAAGCCTCCATACATTTTGAAGAAAAATAGACTTTTTATCGACAAACTAACCAAGGCAATGGATAGATCTATACAAGTTTTACATTATTCAACATGAGATAAATTAAGGTAATACTTTATTGTCCCATCTACGACTAATAATCTAAAACCTCTCGTCTGGATCATCTATTGCCTTATGGTTCATATTTACCACAAAAGACAGTAATTAAATAAATATTGGTTAAAAGCATAGCTTTTTTGATACAGAAAACAATCAAAAGGCAAGGCAAATCAATAAAACGAGTGGAACGAGGGGAACGTAAAGCAGAACACAATCTCCAACCGTAATCTCATGTCTCATTTCCGTTTTAAACAGGCACACATATACTTGCCAACAAAGGAACTAGAGGAAATGATCAAGTTGTTCAAACACGCTTGACAATGGTAGAAACCCTTACCAACAGGAAAAAGAGCAGTCACAACAATATGTAAATTCTTTCTGATGCCTAGTGTCTTTGACCATAAAAACTGCTTATTTATTTTGTTTATTTTTTCCCATTTTCCACACGTGCCTTTCCTATTAGCTAGTAGAAGTAACCTCTTTTTTTAGTGTTTAAGACATTTATCGATTTTATGTAACGATAGTTAAACAATTTGTAAATCGTAAATATTATAGCGGGATCTTTTTTATCAAATGTTAGAAGACGTTAGATTGTACAGGTTTTTCTGATTGTAAGCTCGAGTGAGCCGCTAGGAAGACACTCCAACCATATCGTCAAAGATCGCATGTTTTAGTCTCCGATGTTATGTCAATTTAAAATTGAAAAATTTTGCAAACTTAAGTAATACTTCTGAATGTCTTAAACAGAATTAAATAAAACCAAGCCTGTTTGAAAACCTACCATAATTAGTTTCCAATTAGTTCCAGAGGGTCGTTGAACTCTTGGGAAACCGATGTGTTTTACTTGTTTTTTATTTTGCTCCACGGAATAACAAATTTACAATGAATAAGAATTTTTAAGATAAAATAATCATATTGAATTAAGGCAAAACTACCAGACCAGGAAAATATCAATTATAAAAAGAAAAAAGATTTGCCAACCTGAAATCAATTCGTACAACACTTTAAAAGACAACAAAACAAGAAATTAAGAGAAAAAGGACAAATCGAAAAGCTCCAATGGTAAATAAAAGGGAGTGTGCGGAGGTCTTTCCTTTTGAACTAGATGGCTGTGAAGCAAAATAATCTATAATTTACAAAAATTAGCCGAGACGGAGTACTCGGTGCAAAATGTCAGTCTCTCATTCTAACGATCAAAATTAGATTAGTTTGTGGTAAAAAAACTCTCGATGTGAATATAACTTATATAACAGAGAACGAACTGATATAAAAGCTCTTGTGAAAGAAGTCTTCCTGATGTAAACTAAAGTATCTTAGAGACGTGTGTATGGTTTAATAATTATGCAATTTAACTTAAGTACTGAACGTATCTTTTATTGTCACTAAATTGAAAAATATTTGAATGAAATCGAGTACATAGAATTTTTGCAAAAATCGCTTGTAAATAAAGTTTAAAATCAACACTTTATTTTAACACGCACAAATAAAGTATGCAACGACATTGTCAATTATGGTCATATCCTCTGCCAAAATGAAACCTAGCAAAAGCAATATGACCACAGAGATAAAGATCACAAATTTAAGCATGGAGGTAATACTTAATATCCTATCTGAGGCATTCAAAAGAATGTCATGTCAGGTTTTTTGTATCTTGGTGAAACAAGCTGTCTTAGAATGAAGAATACAAAAGATGAGACTCCCCATTACCTCACATTACTGTAGATTTATAGGCTTTATCTGACGCCCTTAAGACCATGGTATTCAAAATCTGTAAAACTTTGTGCATTTACATCTTTCACTTAATATTATCTGACTGCCTGGGCTCTTAACAGAACCATAAAGGATCCATAACGGAACAATAACGGAAGTGGAAACCGAAGCAAACCAGAATAGCCATCACAACCATACGCTCTACCATCCTACAAGTCAACAGCAGCCTCGCCCTCCTCTGCGTCAAACACGGCCTCGGTACTATGGTTGTTGGTGTCTCCGACCTCCCAACTCTCCGCCACGCCGTCCTGACTGTGGCAAGTGTGTTCATCATCCCTGGACGCGTCTTCTTCTCCTCCAGGTGTCCTGTCACGGCTGGCCAAGTCATGTGAAATCAGCATCAAGCCAAGGAAGCCAGCCACATGAAGGCTGAAGGCAACGTACAGGGAGGTCATGAGTTCCCCAGTAAAGATGGAGCTGAGGAAACTTCCGATAAGTCCCAGGCCTTGGCACACCCTGAATATGGTCATTGCTGTGTCCTTTTCGTCGGTCGCGTAACGCGTGGCCATGGCTGAAACAGTGGAGAGGACGTTAGCCTATAGTTGCAGAACTTATAAAATAAATTGAGAAGAGTGATACAGGGAAATTGTTAGCCACAGTATTCAATTATAATAAAAAAGAGCTTGACAATGCAAGGGTAATTGAATTTTATCCGACAAAATGACTGATTTTCAAATGGGATAGCTCAAAGTCTTTGAAATAGTACTTGAGAGAGAGAGTAAAAGAAACTGTTATATTCTTTCATTTTCTCAAACATCCAACACAACTTTGTAATAACGCAAGGTAAATTGACTTGTATCGGACGAAATTGTTGATTTACGAAGCGGTAGTTCACAATCCTCGGTGTGCATAATATTTGAAACAGAAAAACAAAATAATCTTGTTATCTTATTATAATGGAAGGAGAGGTGAACTTTCAGACAGAAAAGGCTTTTTTTGTGGCGGGGCTTAAAAATTGGGAAAATCAGCCTATCCATTTCAAATCAGATTAAACTAATGTAAGAGGGCATTTAGAATGGGCTATGATCCCTGCAAATAGTTATGCTTTTTTAATTCATGTGAAAATCGTAGTGCTTATACAAGTTTTTTCTCCATTTTAAATCTATTTTCGGTTTATTTGAACGTCGAAATGCGTTCAAGATATCACGCGTTCGCTGGTGCTGATAAAGTTTTTTTTTTATAAAGGCTGAAAGATTACAGTGCGAAACGCAAATCTTATTATAAAGGAAGGAGAGGTGAACTTTCAGCCAGAAAAGGCTTTTGTGTGGGAGGCTTAAAAATTGGGAAAATTAGCTTATCCATATCAAATTACACTAAATTTATGTAAGAGGTCATATAGAATGGTCTGTGATCTCTGCAAATAATTATGCTTTGTTTCAATTATGAGAAAACTGTGATGCCTATCCAAGTTTTTTCTCTCCATTTTAATGATTTACAAACAGATGACCAGGGACCTGTTGATTTGATTAGATCTACACCACATCCTCAGGTCCCTTAGAGAAATCTAGATCTAGAATCTAGGTCTAGGATTAGTAGAAACATAGCTTAAAAATTATGATCTAGGTCTAGGATTAGTTAAATTAGTAGGATCATTTGTGCTTGAAAATCAATCTAGCAATGTATGTAGATTTAATCTGGATCTAGCTTCTAGGCTAGAAATCTACAATGTTGATTTCTTTTCCTCTAATTTTTTTTTTCATCATAATAAAAGGAGAGGCCATTTATCAGCCAGAAAAGGCTTTTGTGTGTGTGTGTGGGGGGAGGGAGGGCATAAAAATTGGGAAAACTAGCTTATCCATTTCAAATCACACTAAATTGATGTAAGAGGGCATTTAGAATTATCTGTGATCTATTATGCTTTTTTAAATTTTTGTGAAAATCGTGATGCTTATAATTGAAAAAAAAAACAACCTAAAGCCGATTCCCATGTCTCTGAAAACTCATAAGGAAATATATGTATAAATATTTTGTATCCCAAAGAGTTTATAGTTTGAATGGTTTTTAAATTTGATTAACAGATTGAATAGAGTGGGGTAGTAGGGACTGGGGAGGTAGAAAGACGGTGAGAAAAAAGGAGAAAATGAGAGCGAATGAAAGGCGACAGAGGGGTGGGGGTAGAAGGAAAAGAGGGGAAGTTGTTCACTTTGAAATGTTAAATTAATTTTAAGGTTTCTAGACTTCAAATTCAGAGCCAGGGAATGACAAGAAAAAAGCTCTGTGGTGTACGGGATAGTTTGAAAAAATACAAGGAAATCAACAACAAAGAGAAATAGGGAAAGGGAAAGAGGTGGAACGGTAAACGGCGGTAATGTGTCAAAAGGTGTGAACTAAAAGTTATCAGAGAGAAAACCAGAATATCAAAATTACAGGAAAACAGAGAAGGGTGGGGTGGAAGATTATGTCATGTTATATTTCGCGTACACTGTCAATCTCATACTAAGGGTTTGACCGGGGGAAAGAAAGAGGGGAATAAGTTCAGGAAAGGGAACAAGAGAAAGAGAGAGAGGAGGAGAGTAAGGGGGGAGGGTAGTGTTTTTTTTATACACAGCGGTAGTTTATATATATACACTCACAGAAAGTGTACTCAAAACTCATGTGCACTGCACAAAGGCGAAAAAAAACATTACTTAGGTTGTGTTATAAACACTGTGAAAATGTTCCTGTGTTTATCTAGCTCATTTTCACCGTTCGTTGAACGGGTTACTCAGCTAGTATCTATAACATTCGTTAATCTATAAAAGCATCTTATTTAATTTTGTTTCGTTAGTTTAAAGCACGCGACGCATCGTCTTATAGACATACTAAGATTGATCTAATATAAATTGCTCTTACATTGAAGGAATTTTCAAATTCTCGTGAAATTTCGCAAACCTTTTTTATTTTTCTACAGTCAACCGCTAAAGGCGCACACGTCTCCCATTTCTCCTTGATCTTCATCAGCCTTTCAGAGTAAAAGATTTTTGTTTGGCCTCAAACAATTATTCTGCAGCTCTTGAATCTAACACTTCATCTTCAAAGCGCTTTTCCTTTGAGACCTTAATTTAATGCAGGAAACATAAAAAAGTATGAAGGGGATAAATCGGCAAAATGTAGGCAGGATAAGGTAAGATTTCGAACCCACTATCGTCTGCAGTAGCTATCAACACTGTGCCATGATAAGACAACGCGTTATCTGCAAAAGCAGAACTCTGTTTCGAACACCCCCCCTCTCTTTTGATGTTTTGCTACCAACGTAGGCTTTATTTTATCCAAAACTTGTGAGTAGCATTATCGGTTCATTGTTATTTTCTTTGCAAGACAGACAAAATGATACATTCCATGTCTTGAAAATGGTCAGTATGTCTTTTACCACACAGCAGCTCCACTTTACCTTTCGGGGATCGGTTTTTCCCGAGTTTCTACTGCTTTGACTTGCATTTTATCTCTGCACCATATTGATAGAGTCATCTTTCCCCCACTGCCAGCAGTCTGTCAAAAAAGTTCCCTTTTTAACAAAGGTTAGAAGAGTTGCTACGTCAGAGGTTTCTTTCTTCCTTCAATGTTTTTTTATGTCACTTGTCAGTAAACGGGGCACCAACCGAGCAGAGGCCTTGGTCCTGTTCAAATACCCAAATAGTCTATACACCATAAAAAGATACATAAGTTTCATTCACAACTTGTCTTAAGGTCATTCTTTAGATTGAATTAGAAAGCTCTTAAAACTTTCGTAATAAATCTTTTCCGTGATCACACCCCGGAAGCGGCGACAGTATGCTTGACTTGTCCCCTAAAGATGTCTACCTTTGATAATTATGTCTTACCCATAACTTAATAAAAATTTATGGTGTGCATGTTTCCTCACAGATTTCAGAAATTTCACTTTTTGTATTGCTTTGAGTTTTACTTTACTTTATGACAGAACGCATTTCAATCGAAGCAGTTGTGAATTCAAAACTTTGCTCTAGCTTCCTCTTGAAAAACACCGGCTCTGTGGCCTCGCGGTAAAGACACTCGCTTAGAGATCGGGAGGTACGGGTTCGATCCCCGTCCGAGTCAAACCAAGGACTTTAAAATTGGTATTAGTAACTGATCCGCCTGGTGTCTGGCATTATGGATTTAGTGCTAAGTCTGGTCGGCCCGGTTTCAGGATAATGTGACTGGGTGTGGTGTATGCAGCGCTCCGTACATCACAGTGTGGCATCAGGCTTTCAATTGTCCCAAGCGCCGTCTCTGATATAACCTTGTAGTTGAAAAGAGACGTTAAAATTCAAACAACCAACCAATCCTCTTGATAAAAGCTCAATCATGGTTTACGTGCTTTGATGCGCAGTTACATGAAAAAGTGTATTATTTGGAAGTTTCTATTTTTATGTAACCTTATCAGAATTTCACAAACTTTTCCGAAAATTTCATAAGAATCGAATAATTCCTTCAAAGTCGTGACAATTAATACGTAGTAAGATGAGTAAATAACTAAATGCAAGTTTTCTTTAAATAAAAACCTTCTTTAATCAATGACATCAAATTTTTACATGACTTAACTTTAACAAATTAAACTCTTACATTACTCATTACACTCAGCCAAATTGGTAAATTTTCTCTTTAATTTATTTCCAACAAATTGATGCATCTTATAGTTGTTTCTATGGCAGTCCAACACACACAAAGCGCCGTGTCGTGACTAAGAGTGTGATACTCCCCCAAATACTTACACAGGAATAAAAAAGTACCTTAAAATAGTGCTAAAACTAAGTAAAGTTTATACAGGAGATTGACACATTACAGATAGATGTAGATGGTGAGAGCTACATGCGTATTTGAAAAGCTTTATACAAGAATTTCAGAAAAATCTTACCCTAACATTTGATACGAGAACCCCTAAGACCAGCCCACAATCCAGCCAACCGCGAGACAACAGAGACTCGAGAATGCCTAAGGCGTCAACAGAAAAATGCCAATTAGCGATAGACACAGAGGATGGCCTCAATTTTCGCCATTTATTAGCCGAGCATTAGTGTTGTGGAGAAACTCGCTGCTGTCAGTATCGGACATCGTCATTGAATAGACCCACTTACCCTGAGACTGTGCCTGGAGGGTACCGTCTGCCACGCCCCAAAAGGCTGTATACAACAGAAGCGCTGAGGCTTGCTGGACTTCCGGTTTCCACAATGAAGTCATTACCAACACACACACATTGAGCAAAAATCCTGTTTGGAATTAAGTTATGGGAGTTGTACAAAAATTATATAGATTGAACCAGAAAAAAATGCATTTTTAATACACGGAAGTGCAAGAACATTGATGAAATAAGCATTCAATGTTTTTTTGCAACAAAAATCCTAGCTCTTCATATTTTGTTCTAGTCCTGTTCTACAATTTGGACATAAATGCATCTGAGTTAATTTTCTTAAGTGCCTATAAGGAATCTAAAGGTTTTACCCATTCAAAAAATATTCGACACCGTAGCTTTGCTGCTAGGACGCTAAATATAGGTTCATATAATGGCTTCAGATCCAAGATGTCAACATCTCCATATCATAAGCAAAGATTTTCTGCCTCGAACTCTATGATCAACAAGAAAGAGGTAAAAATTAAGTGGCGGTAGCGTTCTTATTTTTCTGTTGTAAAACAAATAAAAATAAAAAAAACCCACCTAAAACAGTAACACACACTCACTTGGCAAGTGTGATTTGATGAGTAAAAAAATAAGCAAGTGCAAGGGAAAGACAGTGAGATAAAGATAGATAAAATAAACAGCTAGCTAGCTAGATATATAGATAGGCTGATAGATAGATAGAGAGAGACAGAGAGAGACACACAGGGAGACAAAGAAAGAGAAAGAGAGAAACAGAAAAACAGAGAAGGAGAGATAGAGAGAGAAACACAGTCCACGTACTTCTGACAAACATAAGCTCATAATAAAGTTATATCGTAAGAAGGGAGATAAAGCATGTGTAACCAAACGGACCTGCGGACAGAGATAAAGGATGAGTAGATCCGGGTCTGAGCTTCTCCACGGCCAGCACAGCTACCAGGTTGCCGGTACCGAAGGAAACCATCATGTAGCCAACAATGAAACAGCCGAGAACATCCGTGCCGTAAAGCTGAGGAAACAACAAGATTGTTTACATGGTGTCTGAAAGGGGTGACTAAGATTGATGTCGCCAATCAAACAGATGCCATGCGATTGATTTCAGAGATAATTGGTGTCAGTCACCAGAGTGACAAGTCTAGTGAGGCTGTCATTAAAATTCCGTTAGAAAATGTTGAATAAATATCCTTGTCATATTGTTTGTTCCCCTTAACTACATCCTCTAAAGAAAAAAAACCTCAATATAACAATATACACTGCCGTAGACTCTGATTTAAATATTGACATATATAGTTACCAAACCAGCTTTAAGAATAGTTACTTTACTTCGGTAATGTTACAGAAGAAAAGAAAAGTGTTAATTATCGTGCTGGTATTTTAAATGGTAACTATATCATTTTGGAGCCAGGCACCAATTGTTAGGACAAAAGACTTTACTTTTTATTAGAGCATTTACATTTTTCATAGAAAATCTTTCCTCTCCGTAAGCTTAATGACTGCCATATTAAGCGTCATGATAGAAAAATACTATGAATACTGTTTCTGAGAGTAAGTTTTATTATGGAGACATACCGGATGCATACCATAATAATATGAAATTATAACTTTATCTGCATCATCATCAAGGAGTGAGCGTTAATGCCACTCCTTATTTGGGCATGGCGTGAACTTGTTCGGACCCTTATCAGCCATTGGCTCAAGGCACTCCATGTGACGGAATAGGTTAAAGCCGTAACGGCGGCCTACGTTAAAGCCTCCCTTGGGTGAACACATTTTGAGACACTCTCTCAAAGATGGCCGCAATACATTATTTGTTGGACGTTGCTCTTGAGAAAGATTTAGATCTACAGTGTATTTAAGTGAGGAAGTTATTTTTGACAGTTAGGCATAAAGGTGGGATTAGAATAAATAATGGAAGCAGCCACTGCGCGATCAAATGATTGAACGATTTTAAAGGTATGAAATTAGCAGTGGATAGACGTAGGCTTTTTAGTGGAAATGCCCGAAATGCCTGTCTTTGGTATGATTCGAACTTTCGACTTATAGATGCTTCGGCATCCACCGTCTTGCCACTTAGAGAAACATAGCTTGAACCTAGTCGAACAACAATTTTCAAATCATGGCCTCTGTTTACAAGGCCTGAATAATCTAAATCAAGATAATTTTTTAAAATAAAAATATTCCCTTAAAAGTTACAACTAAAATATGGATGCCGCAGCTAGAATTATTTAAAATTCAAATGTTGACATGTTTCTGAGACAAACGCATGTTTG
>BMAT01003538.1:110408-121463 GCA_019649035.1 Elysia marginata
TCGTGAAATTATGTTTAAAGGAGCCGATTAGTTTGTTCATTCTATAAATCCTCCGATCCACAAAGTCGCGAGGAGGCTCATTCCCTGTTCCCTGTCCCTAATGTCAACTTTGACCGAAATCATGCGTCCCATCTCGTGCTATGGTGACTTTGCTTTGTTGGTGTTAGTGTCCTATTTCTACACTAAATGTTACGACGGAGGTTGGAAATATGTTATTTTGGAAATCATATACTGAGAACTTGGTAGAAAGGCGAGAAAGAGATAAATCTGTCTTTTTATAATGAGAGGAGCTAAGCATTTTTACATTACATTTTTCCTCAACAGAGCTGCAGTTCGATCTGTTGGAGAAAAGCAAGAACAACTAGAATATTGGCAAGATATTGCCAGGAGTGCTTTAAATTTAGTCCTCGAAAGGTTCGAGGAGCTTTGAAGCCAAAGTTACACACAGTACAGTTCAAGGCGAAGAGGAATATACAAGACACAATGTTGAAGGTTTTTTAAGAAATTAACTTTCAAAGAATCAACGAGATTTCGCATAAATGTGAGTAGCAGATCAAATTATTGATATGTAGGTAGCCAGTGCAGTTTTTCCCCCTCAAATCATGCCTCCTGCAAAACAATCTTCCAAACGAGGTTGGTAGCAATTATTGAAGGGAGTAGTGCGATTCCGCAGAATTATGCTTAGAAAGTTAAGTCGTCAAGGGCTGCTGTTCTCATTGTTAGCCATGCCCCCTGCAAAGCAATGGTCTAGATAGAGATTTAAATCAGCTTATGTGAAATTAAACGATAAAGTTTTCTTTAGTTTCTTTTTGCATCGAGAAATGGTTTTGTTGAGAGCTCTAGTACAGAGCTAAAATAAAATAAACGACTGGTTGTTTTTTGATCGAGACATTACCCCCTGCAAGGAATGTGCCAAGTGGAAGAGTCAACCCGCTCTCTGTGGTTGTCATACCGTAAAGAAATTTCTGAAACAATATTAGTTTAGAATCCCCATCCTGATAGAAAAGGCCGTGAGAATAATTTGACCAGACTTTTGCTTTAAGCAACTTGTCTGAGAATTTATATGGTTGATATCCAGTTTGAAACAAAAGCACGGTAATTTCAGGATAAAATATGGCGGAACGAGGGAAAAAGGTACTAGTAATTATTAGCCCTACTCTAACGAGATCGACGCTCTTTTGCAGCCGAAACCTAACGGGTCAACAGCTTTACCAGTCTAATGGTTTACTATCGAAGACAGTGTGAAAAAGAGAGAATTATGAAAGAATGCCTCTGTAGCAAGCCTCTTTTTCAAATATATCAATTAGTTTCCCTCTAACACTGTATTTCAATTTCGAAATTAACGAATTACCTGCAAGTAAGGCTTGGCTAATTGAATGGTTGTGGTATTCCCAATAAAACTGACTGATCGTTCAACAAAAACCTCTTGCCTGTCTGTGCTGCAATTTTGTTCTTAATTTTATCCCAAAGAGGGCCAACTTTTGGACATTCGTAAAAGAAATGCTCCGCAAAGTATATTTTATCCCATTACTGATAATTTTTGGTTCATTTTTTTTACAGTGTGTTAGTAGAGTTATGTCGTGCGTTCCAAGATATATCCCAATATTTATCGATTACTTGGACATTGAATTTTCTTTCCCAAAACGAAACAGCGTGAGATTTCTCGTTTCGTCTTATCAAAGTAGCAATTTTTACCTACGTTTTTGAAACGAACATGTTTAAAAAGTATAGTTCCCGGAGGGACAGCATAACGAATTACCTGATACCAGGTCAGGTTCTTTGTCTAGCACTGAATTGAAATCGCCGAGGCACATAAGGTTTCTAGCCTGTCCTGCTGTATCATTGCTAAAAACATTACGTTTTCTTGTTGAGTATAAGGAGTGTAAATATTGATGGTGTACAGTGTAATATCAGGAGAAGTTTGTTTTGAAGAGATAAAGATCCAATCATTTTTGTAAAGTGGAACAACTGTATCTTGCTCGATTGATTTATCAAAAGGAGTTATAAGGCCTTTACTTCGTCTCGTACCGTCCGTTAGATGGATGTGGCCTCCTCATTCTTTTTCTTATTGCTTGATGTCATCCCCAATCAGATATGTCTCTGGCATATATGACGCAGCAGTTGTTGTGCGTGCTCTTTTTACAGTTCGGATGATAGTTTTTTCCAAGTATTTCTCAATCCTTGAACATTCCGAGATAAAACTTTTATTTTATTGTCGCCATTTTTATTATTTGGGTTTCGTTATCATTGGTTTTAGTGCCCATGTCGTTTAAAAATGACCCATTAGTCCACATTGGAACTGCGCTCCCTATGCTTGAGTGGGCGCTGCTAAGTTGTAAGAACTGGACTGTCAGGTTTGTACCTTTTCTTACTCAACGAGCGAGCTTTCTCCGGGAATTTGTAATGTTAGCCTGTGGATCTTTTTTGTTTTTGAATCACATTCTTGTATCCGCTGTGTCCGATTCTCTAAAGGCTGAGGGCACAGCTGAATCTTTTCTGACTGTTGTGCTGGTTTTTTTTTTACCGTATTCGTGTTTGATTTCTTTGATTTTTTTACTGTAAATTCCTCCGCTATACCAGGGTCATTTTCACTGTCCTCTCGTTCGAAGTTGACTTGCGAGGCTTTTTGTGTCTTTCTTCGTCCGTAGCAGCACCGTGATCTTTCTCTGTCTGATTTGTTATCTTTGTTCACTTGCTTTTGGGGACTTCGCCGCTCTATGGCCGTTTTTTTTTTACAACAAAGCACACTTCTTCTTGTATGCAGTTTCTAGGTGTGTCGCCTTTTTTTTAGACACCGTCTAAAGATCATTTCTATACATTTTGTAGAAAAGCCTTCCTTTAAATTGGCTGACATCAATGGTTTGTTTGAGATTTGTTTTTGGTAGATCGATCTATACAAATCGTCTTCCCGAAAACCACTCGGTAAGCTTATCCTCCATGTTAGGCCTGTTTTAAATAAGGGCTGCTTCTAGCGACTTCGTTTGCGACACATATCGGACATCCAAGGGAAAAAGAGATGGAAAAGTGAGAAAGAAAAATGGGGAAAGGAAAGAGAAAAAGGGGGAATCCAGATCATCGCCAAGCTAGGCCTAATGGCCGCTGACACAACAGCGAGTTTGAACCGAAATGGGGGAAGAAGAGAAAGACATCTGTGCACAACACAACACTGTCAACTGCTAGATCTGCTACAGCAGAAACACAACACTGTCAACCGCTAGATCTAAAGCAGAAACACAACATTGTCAATCACTAGATCTAAACCAGAAACAAAACACTGTCAATCACTAGATCTAAACCAGAAACACAACACTGTCAATCACTAGATCTACAGCAGAAAGCCAGAAACACAACACTGTCAATCGCTAGATCTTAAGCAGAAGCACAACATTGTCAATCACTAGATCTAAACCAGAAACACAACACTGTCAACCACTAGATCTAAACCAGATACACAACACTGTCAATCACTAGATCTACAGCAGAAACACAACACTGTCAACCGCTAGATCTAAAGCAGAAACACAACACTGTCAATCGCTAGATCTTAAGCAGAAGCTAAAAAATGGAAAAAAGATTACCTAAGAAATTACTTACTTGAACAAAATAATCCAAGGAAAAGAGCGAAAAAGGAAGAAAACAGGCCCTTATAGTTATAATTATGGAGCAGAAGAAAATCCAACCCGTCACAGACGAAGTCATGACTGGAAGTTCTTACTTTTTCATCTTTGTATTGTATCAAAGTAATCATGTTTCACCATGACAAAGCCAATGAAATCTTGCAAATTTTGTCAGTATTCCAAACTGTTTTCATGAGATTTGGTATCAAGATATTACACATCAATTGTCTAAAAACCATATTCCTGCTCCTGAGAGGGCGAGGGATGACAATGACACTGCATCATTTTCAAACGATGATATTCGTATCATTGCTTGATTGACTGGACCCTCCCCATACAAACTTTAAGGCACTGAATAGACATTTGAATGTCAATAGTAGAAAATTCATTTTAAAAGTTAAAATTAGCAAGAAAAAACACATTGAGAAAGACAGAACTATTGAACTCAAATAATATGATTTGGACTGGAGAAAAAAACTGATTTACGAGAAACACTTGTATAAAGAATTTAGAATTGAAATCATTTCTGCTCCTTATTTTCTGACCAAGAAAACAGCTAACACAGATTAGTAGGAAAAGAAGCAATTTATTGAAAAGTATAAAAGGAAAAAGATTTGAAAACGTTTAAAAAATCAAAGATGAATTGATAACCTACTGGAGATGTACAAAACTTCTGCATTGTAGTTCAAATGAAGCAAATCTATAAACCAGAAAAAGAAAAAAAATGTGACATTAGAAAAATACCTCTTTGAGGCACTGAGAAATTCATGTAACCTACACAAATGCTGCTGTTGACGATAGCAAAAACTTCCATGGTTTGGCCGGATTCACCACCATCATCAAGATTAAGTATCGCGCAGTAAAGAGATGGCGGTCATGTCCTTCCAAACTTCTCAATCCATCGTTGCTCCCATTGTCTCCATCATCCTGCCTTTGTCAAGCCACCTTTTCAGTCCATGTGTCATCTTCTCCCGTCGTCTACTCCTATTACGTTATCCGTTAAGCTTGATGGTAATCGTTAGATGTTCAAGTTTCCTCACATAGATGCTAAAAACTTTCTTTTGAATAATAGATTTATGACAATTTAATTTTTGTGAAAGACTTGTTGCTTGCTCGTTCTGAAATTCAGATCAGTGACTTAACAAGACTAGCAAACTTATATTTGTTGGGATGATAATAAAAATACATAGGTAAAAACTGCAAAGAAACCGTAGATCGACTCATACCAGGTCGTGAATTACTTTTTGCAGCATGCAATCATTGAATTAAAATATTTGTAAAAAAGAGTATCTGTTTTAAATCAAAACACGAAGCTTCAACCCAAAAGACAAAGTAAGTAAGCCACAGACATGCAAGGGTCCGAATTGTGTTATATGCATATAAAAGGGGTCCGAATTGTGTTATATGCATACAAAAGGGGTCCGCATTGTGTAATGTGAATATAAGGGATGGTATACCTGAGGCTCTGATAGCGCAGCATCTCGCGACGATGACCTAACGGCCTATTGGATGGCGGCTCCTCTGGATGTTCGTCCTCCTCTTCTACCAACTCCATCATTTTCGCCGCTCTGTTGGTCTGCGCAAGCGTATAGCCGATGTAGCTGTATTTGTGACTCCTTCTTTCCGGTATGTAATAGTGAGGCCTACAGAAAGCTTAACACCTTTCCCCTCTTTTTCTAGTTTCCTAAAGCGACCACTTCTATAAACAAAATTATGATCGATTTATCGGCCCAAAAGTATATAAAAGCTTTCAAGATCAAAGAATATGGAGCGCATTCGCTTAGAATTCTTTTGCTTCGTACGGCAAAGTGTCGCTAGAGCGACATTGCCATCGCCGAGTGATGTACAAAGAATCCAGTTTTGAGGAGCTGGCTCAAACTCCCACGGAAAATGTCCATCTGAAATGAAAAAAAAACCAAGCCATTACAGATATTTTGAAAGAGGTTTTTTCCAAAACGAATCAGAATGCTTTATAAAACTGAAAGGTGTGTTCCCACCATGCCACTTTTGAGTGTCTATCCTTTGATTTAAGACCAGCTTAATAGGGAACACTTCTTATAGACATTTTTGAGAGATTTATCAAATAAAATACTGAAGAAACAGCTGAACAAGTGAATGGATATTACATGAAATAAGAAATATTGCTTTATACCTTTACAGTCTTTAAACAAACATCAAATGAAAAGAGTTGGTTCTATTATCGAACAAAACAATAAATACCTGGTTATATATTAATGTATCTAGCTAATTAGTAAGTTAGTAAATACTTAGAAAAACATCAGACTATACCGGGACGACGGCCTTGCAGTCACAAGCAAAACATTTAGAAAGTGGAAATTGTAAAGAAAAAATGTGTATCATCTTCAAGAACAATGGGTTAAGTATTACATTAGAAGCCAATACGAAAATCGTGGATTTTTGGACGTCACCCGTAACCTAAACACATAGAAGAAAAGAAGAATTATATGGTTTAACCCACCCTTCGACAAATCGGTCGCAACTAATTTAGGAAAAAAATTCTTCACCCTTCTTAGCGCATGTGTTCAATGCTGCACAAAATAATCAATAGGAACACGATGAAGTTAAATTACAGCTGTATGACTAATGTTAAAAACACCATCACCAGCCAGAACAAAGCCATACTCAAATATGTCAAAAGCAAACAAGATAAAAAATACCATGGAAAACTATGTAACTGTAGAAACAAAAACGAGTGCCCGCTACAAGGCAAATGCTTACAGAAATGCGTCGTGTTTTAGGCAAAAAAAAACAAAACAAAACAAACAAACCCAGATACGTACATGGGAATAACGGAAAACCCTTGTAAAACTAGATACAAACAGCGCACGTCAAGCTTCAGGATACCATACAAAAAATTGAACGCAGCACTTAGAGAATGCATATGGAACCTTAAAGAAATAAAAAAGGAATACCCTATCATTTAAAATAGTAGAAAAATCTAACGCATTCTAAATCTTATATTAAAAAGAAATTCTCCCCAGAATCGCCCAGAGACCTTACTTCTGAACCGATTTGCCTCAAATTTCCACTGAATACAGTTTGAATTTTTAAAAATTTGATTTTTAGAATAAAAAAAAACGACCGGATGAGCACATGAAATAAACGGGAGGTGTCAAAACATATAACTATTAACTCGGGTTAGGTTGTTTGAATTTTAACGTCTTTTTTAAATACAAGGTAATATCAGAAACGGCGCTTGGGACAATTGAAAGCGTGCTGCCACACTGTGAAGTAAGGAGCGCTTGCATGCACCACACTCAGTCACATTATACTGATACCGGGCCGACCAGATTTAGCACTAAATCCATAATGCCAGACACTTGGCGGATCAGCTGCTAATACCAATTTTAAAGTCCTTGGTTTGACTCGGCCGGGGATCGAACCACGCACCTCCCGATCTCTGAGCGAGTGTCTTACCGCTAGGCCACGGAGCCGGTATATTATCTCGGGTAAAATTAGGCCTGCCGGCTAAAATACTCTATGTTTTAACAACAGTTATTTCATGCCACGTGGTTACATTCGCTTACGGAAGTCGATGCAGATGCGTAAACATCCTTTCTTTTTTATTTGATTGTTTGTAATCACCCTATTGAAACTAGAAGTGATAGCTTAGTTGGTTGCGCTGTTGCCTCAGACTCAGGAGGTACCGGATTCCAATTCTGAGAACATGAAATTTTTTGTTGTTGCTTTAGCTGGTTGGTTGTCTAATTTTAACATGCCTGAACAAACGGAAAGAACTGCTACGAACTTGTGTGCATCGCCACCGGCTTTTACTTGCACACTTGAGCGTACCGGACCATCAACACAAGAGGAAGAAGGCCTACGACCCAGAAGAGAAGGATTCGTTCCAAGAGTGTCCTTAACGAGGCACGAAACGCGGTGTAAGGAGGAAATGTAAGTTAAACCTAGATTTTACACACATTCAAATTCCATTATCGAAAGAACTGTTGAGTACTTTCTTCTATTGTGCAAATGCTGGATTCTCACGAAAGTAGATATTTCAGATAGATACATAAATAGACAGGTTAGATAGAATAATAGTGAGACAAAAATAGGCAACAAGGCAGCAAAATATACGCACTGTAAGAAAGAGAGACAGCTGAATTGGATACATAACACAGGCATAATTATCTTTTTAAACAGGATATCAAGTAACAGAATGCTGCTTTATGACAGAAAAATGGTAAGATAGTAGAAATGGCCAATATTAAAAGAGACGCAAAGAAATGAAATGAAGAACCTAGTCAGAGTGCTACAGAAAAACACCACCTTGTCTCTCTTCAATGCCCAAGAGATTTATTGATCGGTAGGCTAAGATCTAAAACAACATCCTTTTAATAGGTTTACATTTACATTCTCAGACATTCTTCTGCAAACGCTTTAGTGAATGGCACTCTAAGGTATACAAATTAACACAGGTAAACAATCTTTTCATAAACAAGAGAAGGAAAACAACAACAAGAACGAAAACTGCAGCAGCTACAAACACAACTTAATTACGACAACAATAATGACCACGCCAATGGCAAGAATCACCACAGGCAATTACTAAACAGGTATGAGATGAATTGGGAAAGTAGAAAAAAAAAGCCAGCTTACCTTTACAATCTTAAAAACTTTGTTTTATAGTATAGAAGACAAAACATGAGTGATTGTAATATTTATAAATTTAATAGTGAAGGAGAAGAAGAAGAAGAAGAAGAAGAAGAAGAAGAAGAAGAAAAGAAGAAAAGAAAAAGAATAAGAAAAAGAAGAAGAAAAAGAGAATAAAAAATAAAAAATAGAATAATAACAATAATTATAAATAGATATTAATAATAATAATAGTAATAATCATAACAAGAGAAAGAACAATAGTAAAAAAACAAGAAAATCAAAGCAAGAAAAACATCAATAGCAGTTGTTGTACAAGAGAAAATAACGCTTTTTATGCTTGAAACTTAATAGATATGTTGCGCAATATCGTCTTGTTATTTCACGTAGAGTAAAAAAAACAAACAAATTTTATAAGCTGCTGTAGAAAATCAGCAGTATTCAGGCAGAACGAATTATAATCTTACCGTCACGTTAAATTTGGTATAAGCTAAAAGATAAAGTATACGATTTGTACTATAGCGACAGCGCCACCCCAGAATAGGATGATAAAAAAACAGTCTCCCATTAACAGAAATAGAATGAGATTCCGTTTCAAAACACCCGCCTCTTAAACTGACCTTTCACAGCTCCCACAGACCTTTTTGTGGGGCTAATGAAATAAAAGACACGAATGACGGAGTCACGAGGCTTGCCTGGCTCTTACGTCACGTAATTTACATTGAGAAACATCTCTCTTAGCACCCAATGCAGAGAAGCTTTCAAGATAGAATGACGGGTCACGTCAGATAAGTTATGCTTTGAACTATGCAACGAACAGTGAAAACAAAAAGTCGAGTCAAGTAAAGGGCTCCTGAGAGATCAATACTTTACCGTTGTAAGCAACTCCACACAAAAAAAATAAATCCCGACGAAATATCACGATATTACGAAACAACCGCAAAAAAACCACCCCAGGATGTATCGTCACGCTTGCAACGTACGTGTCACTAGTAACGTGACAAAGGCATCCTGATAGTTGATACCCCCCTTATGCTGTCAATTGCCCTCTAGGGGCTGCTACTGAGCCTCTCCATAGATTCTGACTGACTGAAATTATTGGATCACATTAACTCAGTAACGAGGCGATATTTCATTATCTGTATATTAAGTTGTATTAATTTTCAAACGACTACCGGCTACAGTACTGCTCACTGAAGACAGATTTACAAATCTGCCGTGATTTAAGCCATCTAGAATAACGCTTTTTTGGTTAATTTGAATTATATAAAGGTATCTACTAAAGGAAATGCAGGTCAACTTTAAGTTTGTAAAGAGTTATAGTTAATGTAGTACTTTGTGATGCACCAAAAAGTATATATTTAGATAAATAAAGCGCTGGCTGTTTTGCTGTGTAAAACTATAAGAGTTTTTCCAAAGAAAAGAAACTATTAGTCTAACCTAGCTCTTAAAAAATATCAACTAAAGTAACAATGGGTCTTTTACGATTTATTCAAGACTTCGAGTCATAATGCATTATGGCTATCTTTTATTATCGAGCATCCTTTGCAATTTTACGTAGCGAAAATCGATTTTAAATTGTACAAGAAAAAAAAATCAATTCCATCGGAAGCATTGTTGAAGTGTACTGAGCGTGATGAAGTACTTGTTTTTCAAGTTCTTGAAAGAGTTCTAGCAGTAGCACTTCAGAAAGTCTTTACTGTGCATCGCCTTAGAAAAAATGCAAGTACTATGTGCTTTTTATACTTCTATGTAGACATAGGTTAAACAGTTGTAAAGTTATAATGGCACAGAGAAAGGTAATGAAGCTGGTAAAGCTAATTTAAGCTACCACAAATCAGGTTAAAATTGGCCACTCCCAATTGAAAAAAATTCTTCGAGACGTACAGATGGTGTCATAATTGAATACCCCAGTTCAAAAAAACTTATAAATATTTTTTAACCCAAAGATTTGGAAATGCAAAGAAAACTTTAGAAAAATGTGTATATAATAGGGGTTTAGGATACACAGAATAATCGTGCTTCGAACAAATTTATCGGTGTACTTATTGTTATAACAGGCTTACCCTTTTTCCGATATTTAAAGATCTATATTGCGTTCATATATCTACAATTGTTTGTTGTGTGAAAGCCCTGCGACTTGCGTAAGATTGGTCATAAGTTCAAGACTTTAAGTCTGATTCAGCAATAGGATTACGAAACTGCTCGACCTATGTCCAACTTCGTCTCACAAAAGGAAGAGTTTTTTTTTCAAAACTTATTCTGTAACAAAGCCTTTTTACAAAATAATCAGCTGATTTCTACATCGACTTACAAGTATTGTTTAACTATCGGAAAATAAAATTAAAAAAAGCCATATGTAATTAAATGTACTTAGTTTTTAGAAATCTTCATAATTGTATATCTGAAAATGCAGTGAGAAGGTATGTTACGAAAAACAATAAGATTAACAGGAACAAAAACGACTGCAACAACAGGAACACCAACAACAACAAAAAGCAGCAGAAAAAACCACCACTAACAAAAACAACCACAACAACAATAACAAAAACAACGCGCTATAGGACTTTGATAATATATGTAAAAAGATTTTTTGTTCTTTTTAGCGGCATAACCTTTCTTAGATCCCCCAAGACATGTAGTGATTAATTTAAACTAACGGTATGAAAATTAAGTTGATCTCATAAATCAGAATAGGGTTACTTTTTGATCAGGTTGAGAATACTATTGAAAAAAAAACCCATTGGATTTAAAACAACTTATAAAACTAATCCCTTTGGTGGCAGCGTGGCAGAGTGGTTAGCGCGTCGGACTCGCGATCTGG
>BMAT01003538.1:121704-140795 GCA_019649035.1 Elysia marginata
GGATTAATAAAGTGAATAAAAAAAATAACATCCAGACCTGGAAATATACAGTTTACCAGTCGATAACACAAATATCTACGTTAGCTGAAAATTATTGTAGAAAAGAGAAAAACATTGGAAGAGGGACCGTGGCAGCAGATGTTCTTACTATTATCTATTTAGTGTTTTTCTTATTTCCAATTTGTGAATAAGTTTTTTAAAGTTCAAAACAGAGACTTCTCGCCCTTAGGGTACTTTTGTATTTATTAACAACGATTTCATTTCTCTTGAATGCAAACCTTTATTTTTTCGCTAGCTATCTTATCACAAGCAAGTGAGTTGAAAATGGCCACCCCCCCCAAAAAAAAAGAAAAGAAAAACAACAACTAACAAAGTGAAATTCGATCTTTTCAGCCTACGAGCATTGACTTTCATTTCACATTAGACTTGCAAAAATTCTTTCCTGCTTTATAAAAAATTTAAATCAAAGGTTAATTTTTTAAATTAGGAGTTGCCCTTTCTTGCTATTCTGCAACCAGCCCGAGGGAAAACCATATAATTTGAACAAAATGGGAAGAAAAATCAAACCAAGTGCCATGGGCTTTAGTTAATTAAATCAACTTGTTATCATTATGTTGTTTTTTTGCTAATCTAAAAAAGTAAGAATTAAGGTTTTGACAAAACAAAACAAAAAATGTATAAAAAAGATCGGCAATTGAGTCACAAAATAATGATTTTTGAGGTTGTAGCCCATTTCAGATCTATGGAGATTGCCGTTATATGTACAATGTATTGGGCTCCAAAATGAAAGTTTAATGTATTGTTCAGTTGAAATTGTGTTAAATCTTAGCTTAGAGTAAAAGAAAAGCCTGGTTATCAATACCAATACAATAGACCACATTATAAAGCTTTAAAATAAAGCTGATCTTGCCTCGTACATAACATAGCAACAAGGCATAATGTGCAATATCATAACATCACTGCAAAAATGTTATGATATTGATCATGATATGGACTTTTCGTTACAATGAAAAACACTAGATAAGCCTTGTGACGAAAATTATGAGTTGCAATCCAAAAAAGATGCTGCAGCTTGAAAAATGCTCGAGTCAAACCAAGATTAGATTTAATTTGTAAATGGTCAATTACTGGATGGCGGTACTAATGAAATAAAATAAGGGCCTTCTGGTTTCGTTGGCAATCTTAAACATACCATCGATGCTAATGATTGCACATATACCCTGACATAATTTCCTCAAAACATGACTGAAATTGCAGTTTGCAAGAACATATCGGAAACCAATATCACTAAGGAAAACTCAGTCTTGGGATGCTGCATAAGAACATAGTCTGTTGTTCTCTTGTATTACCATGCGCTCAATCTCGCACCAACCATTACATACGACAAAGACACGCTGAGTATGGTGGGAACGAGAACATTCTTTGAAAAGCTCCCTTGTTGACAGTCTCCTCATGCACAGGCGGAAATGGAAATACAATTTTACCCCAGTATTCAACAGCGACAACTAACGACGTTCGCGAGTTGTCTTCCCCTGTCATCTCATTATGGGCGAATTCAAAGCCTAGGGAAATTGGATCCCCTCAGCCTGGATTGGATGCAGAATTGAGCTGCATTGTGACGATTCTCACGAAATGATAGCAGTTGAATGAAGAGGGAGTAAAGAGATAGTAAATGTAATGGACACAAATAATGTTATGTGAGTGCGGTATTAGCATTGAAAGGTAAAACGTAAGTTTGAATATTCGACATAGAGATCTTGCATACGATTAGCACAGTTCTTGCTTCACGTTTTGCAAAGACTCATTCAAAAATTAAAGGTATTTCTATTTCAATGCTTTAAAGACAATCCCATACATCGTTTTGAAGCTATAGACAAAAAAGATAAAGTATAGACGGATTGCTTAACGCTAGGGTAAGACTATCAGTACATAAAAAACGATGAAAGTTGTAAATATGACAAGAAAATTGTAAAAAGAAAATTGAAAATAAAACATTTTTTTCAATTACACCAGTAGGCTTTTCACTTTCGGCGACACCCTCGGCCAAAGCTATAAGACATTATTTTGTCCAACAATGCAGTTCATCATCTGGCGCAAATCAGAGCCATTCTTTTGAATCTGGGAATTTGTATAGTGTGAAACTTACCGAAAAAAATAGGATAGAAAAAAGTAAGGGCAACCGCTCTGAATGAATCTAGTGCTCTGAGGGAAAACTGATAAAACTCTTTGCATAAAGACTTAAATATACGAATGAGACATAACATAAGTGATGTTGAATCTACATAATGATTTAAAGAACCACAAAGTAACGTGCATTAAAACAATATATTGATTTCAACGGTAAATACAAAATATGTATTCACCTTCCCTGTCATTAAACTAATGGCACATAAATTTGAGTTCTATTTCCTACTAGTGGAATCTGAACGATGAAGTCTCAACCAATTTCCCTCTTCAGAAATTTGCTTGATCTTCTTCGTGAGGCTGAGTCTAATGAAAGTTTCTTCATTCAAGCAGTATAAATGAGTTAACACGAACTCTTGGAAGAAAGACCCCAACTTGAACCCATCACTGGTACGTGTACTCCCAAAATCGTCGAGAGCTTGAGAGATGAAATTGCAGGAGGTATAATCTAATTTTTACAAGGTAACATAGTACTAGAGAATGCAAAACAACTTTACCAAAAGTACATGAAACTGAAATAAAAAAACCCAAAAAACAACGACAAACAGAATTACTTTATCGCTTAAAACCACCCAAAACACGGACAAAATTTTGCATCAAAATATTGACATTATATATATAGAAAAAATATGAACTTGTTTGGTTGGGACCTTCCAGACTGCAAGGAAAGCCATTCCCTCGACTATTAAAATTCCATTACGGAAGTGAAGCCGCGCTATGTTATTAAACTGGCATGAGAATTCTTTCTCGCAATGTGAGTGCTGAGGTCCCTTTGAAGCAGTTCCATTAGTCCTGGTGATGTCTAAACTCCAGTCTTTAATTTTTTTCTTCCTCACCTTGCGAGACAAGTTCTCAGATTGCAAAACAAAGAAATAGACTGATCAAAACGCAAACAATAAATTTTTAGAAATCCTTATCGGTGTAACATTTCTTAACAAAAAAACCCACACACACACACACAAAATCAAAACAAAACAAAACAAAGGCAGTATGATATCGCACGATAAAGCGTCACATTCTTGATGTTTAAATGTGTATTTTTGTTCATGAAAATGATAGAAGGAAAAAAAAACAATAATTATGGATGAGAATGTTGCTGTGCGTTCACACGGTATATTTCAAAACTCAAAACCACACGCATATTTTCTCGGTGGAATACGAACGAAAATTTCTATCCTGATTTGGCCCTTTTTGTGAAAGCTCTTAAACGATACAAAAAAAAGAAACGAAACGAAGTTCAAGCCACGCATGGATCTAGATTCTAAATCTAACCCAGCGCTGAACCTTTTGCGCCTACTTCATCTAGGTATAATCTAGATTTAGGTATATTGCACGATCCCCCGCAAGTTTGGCTTTACATTCAAAACAATATGCTTACTATTATTTTTTCAGTTGCGTGCCATTTTCTTTTTATGTGTGGATGCCAGAAACAGAGCCTAGCTCAATTCCTAGGTGAAAGGAACCTTCATTTTGTTGGCAAATTTGATGTTCGAGATCATTGTCTACCCCAAAATGTATTGCAAGTTATGATTCTCACAAAAATAGAAACCTCTCTAGTTGCAGTCTTTGGGCGGAAATCTACCGAGAAATCGAAATGAACTGGAATTTCTGGGGATGTTCTGCTTGTTCTAAAATTACGCTCTGGTTTCCATTCTAATTTGGCATGCCATTCTAGAAACGTGTAAATCCACCTAGATGCTGGCACATAAAACTTCAGCAAGCAACCGCATGTCGGTGTGTTAAATCAATTATTTAGCTTGACCTCCAGGTACTTTTAGATTTTAAGACTTATCAGATGCGTTTGTTAGCACCATTATAATCTTTGTACAGAGTTAGTGGCTCTCGAGTGTTTGTAATTGGGAGAATGTGTGGTTGTGTGCGTAAGTGTAAGTGTTCGCGAATGAAGGCGTTAAGGTTTTTCTCGCTTGGGCTTTCTTTGCAGTTTTGCGAACATTATTTTTAACGGTTACTTGCTTAGCTGAATTGCTATTCAGATTTAATGGTGTGTGGGTTCTCTGGGTGACGATCTGTTGATTAGGGAATCAAAACTTTACCTCTGGCCTCACAAGGAGTCCTTGTTTTTTGTGCTCAGGTGTTGGTAGTTATTTTACAGGACTCTAGTTTGTGAATTAGAGATTTCATGTCCAGTTCAAAGAAAGTTTTAAAACTGAACAGTTTTTTCTACAGCTCACCCAAAGTTGATCATGTCGATTGTATTTTTGAAGATAACTTTCAAACCTCTTAAAGAAACTCTGTGCACGGCTATATTTCATTGTGGGTGTAAAGTCCACACACTGCTTCTCATGGGACATTAAGTAGTATTTTTAGTCCTTTTTTTATTGGATTGCATTTTTTCCAATAACTTCTCCGTGAGGTTGACTAAACTGTGTCGTGTGCCCAAAACCTTGTCACAGCCTCTAGTAGACTATGCTCTCCTGGTCCAGTCAGACACGAAAACTACTTCCCAGTGCTGATGTCTCTACCTGTGTAGGCGACTCCTCATGTGCGATATTTGCTGTGGATATTATATATCAATGTTTCAACTGCCTATTCTCTCGTCTGTCATTTGTTCTTTATGTTGGTGGTTATGTTCCTGTCATAATACGGTGTCTTTTTCGTACACTATACAGCAGTTGGGCTCAAAAGATCAAATACCCAAATCTTAAATTGCCTTTATATTATAAAACAATTTTTAAAGCTGATATTTTTATGGAGCAATTAAAACGAGTACAGCGAAACAAAACTGGTGGTTATACGATGAACCTACAGAAGAAGAGTAAGAGAGCGAGAACGGCCCATGGCAGCTCTTAACCCTCAGACAGATGGGTGTCTACAGGTCGTTCAGGGCAGATAATTTAATAACGGTTTTGATATACACAGTATTAATGTCTATGTCAGTGTGATTCTTGGCAATTTTAAACCGTTACTTCCTTTAAGGACTCATAACCAAATGAATCATTTGAATGTAACAAAAGTATATGAATACAAACGCAGACCTCTTCTGACTAAATGTCGTTATTGAGATCAAGTTGTAATAATAAGACAAAATGATAATAATAATAGCGATTATAATGATCATAATAATAATAATAATAATAATAATAATAATAATAATAATAATAATAATAATAATAATAATAATAATGATAATAATAGTAGTAACAGAAAATAAAAAATTATAACAAAATATCAACAGCAACACAAATGATAGTAATAACGATGCTTGTTATCACAATGATAATAAAACACTAAGAAAATAGATAGAAAAAAGAGAAAATAATTAGGTTAAAAGATAACAAAAACATTATCACTGATACAGAAAACAAAAATGAAAAAGCAAGCCTACTAGAACATCAAATTGTATGCGGATGTAAGTGTAGGATTAATTAATAGCATTGAATATGTTAGGGAGAACACATTATAATTCTTGTTTTATACAGCTTAAACGTTACAGAAACGCTCACATAAGCCCTCAAATATGAAGTTCACTTGTTAACAAAGTTCAACGCAAAAATAGCCCAATCTTGCCTTCAATCTCCTTTCTCACTTGCCGAATTACCACGGAGGTCAGCTTAAAGCCAGGCGGTTTAGCTGGCTGTCCCAGAATGGCGGTAGACAATCATCATTTCGCTTAGCCAGGCTAAATCGTCACCTTAAAGCATGACCCGGAAGTAGCTCTTTCCCAGAGCGGAAATCTCCAGGGGAAGTAATGAGAGATGGAAAGACCGGGGACTCGCCCCAGTAGATTGTGGTAATACGAGGGAAGTAGCTTCCATTCTGCTTACATCAATGCGCTTGAGACTAGAGAAGAAGCTGTAACTGGTGCTGCTTCAAAACCACACGAGTATAAGCAAGTAAAATATATTTAAACAATAAAGTTATCGGGTCTTCATATAACTTAAAATCAATTTACACACTTTGTACCATCAAAACAAAAGAACACCCTTATCCAAGCTATGAAAAAAAAAACAAACTTGATTGACAGGATTTCAAAATCAAAATCAAAATGTTTGTTCCCTGTGTTTTTCCGAATTTATTTCAGTTCACGTAAACTTGGTTTTAATAAACATAATCAATGATTTCAACTGAATCCCGAAAGACCGCTCTTATGACAGCAAGCGAGACCAGACTCTAATAACAACCTTTTTGTTATTTGCACCGCTATCCATAACTTAAATATATACATGCATTGTAATAGTTTTGCGTTTGACTAGCCCCTGGAGTCGACAGTTATTGAGTGAGTGCAAAAATCATACATTTTGTTACATAGAATCTAATATAGTTCTTGAGAGAACCTTGATTTTTAACACACAAAAGCTGGGCAAATCTCTTGCGTGACAATAACATTTGTTACAGTAAGCCACGTTGCTATAGCGTAACATCAAACAACTTAACAACAGTGCTTGTAAGATAATAACCCTTTATTTTTTTTCAGCTTAAAATGTGCCTTCGATTTCTACTGTGAAACATCAAAATATGAATTGCTTTCCTTAAAGTTCTTACAGTTTTAAGAATCACACTGCATTCACAAGAGTAGAAATTTCTAAACGCAAACCGAGAAATGGGGACATTTTAATTAATGTACCGCTCGTCTTTAGAGTTTACCTGATTTTGATCGAAACACATCAGATAACCAATAAACGCAGTTCTTGCTCAGAAGATGTTGAGGTGATTTCAAGGAGCCAATCGCCAATGTATTTTTCTTTTCACTTACAGTGACACGACAGCACTGCAAAAACATTCTCCTGCCGCGCGAAAAAAAAGAGCTTCAACGTTATCTATCACCTTGCCTCTATTTTATCGTATTTAGAAGCAAAGACATTTGTAATCAATACAAATACATTCTAAAGTAAATAAAAAAGCGACAATGATAAATCCGCAGGGGATCTATCGTAATCTTTTGTTGTAAAGTTTTATCCCTGGAGTTGATAATCATCTCATTTCTTGCCATTTTTAAGTCTGGCAAAGGCTTAATTACATGTACAAAAAACAAATGGAGTTTCTTTCAAAAGATTGGATTCAGATTAGGAAAGATCTGCAATGCGATTTCTGACAATATGAAAAATGAGCAGAGAGCAATCAGCAAAATGAATGAAACTTGAGGAGCCGATAATAATTATTCAAACGAAATGTCTGTGATTGCAATGAGATTGAAAAGGCGGAAAGCTCTGCATTGCATTACCGAAAGGATACGTTTAAAGCATTTGCACTATAAAAGCAACTTGTATGATGATAAAAACCTACTACATTAATCATCACAATCTATTTTGATGTACATACGAGTGCGCATATAGAAAAATATGAAGAATATCCAGATAATGGGAGGAGAATCAAAAGAAGTAAGAGGGCACAAAAATACCTGAATTTTTTTTTTAAAGAAAAAAAGGGGCAGATTGAGAGTTTAGGAATCACAGTGAGAAGAAGAGAGATGCACGAAGAGTACGGTGCATTGATACACAAATGTTGGATAGGTAAAAATACAGATAGATAAACAGATAGAGATATAGATAGATAGGTATTATAGAGAGATAGATATATGTAAATATAAATAAATAAAATGAAAAAAAAAGATATAGATAGACCGGCAAAATGAAAGAAACATCTTTCGATAGACCGGCTACAGATATATAGACATGAAGAGATAGAAAAAATGTAAGAAACAGAAAAAAAGTAGATAAATCGATCGATTGAAAAATAATTAAAGAGACAGAGAGATAGAGAGAACAAGAGAGAGAGAGAAAGAGAGATAAAGAGACAGAGAGAGACACAGAGAGAGTTAGGGAGAGAGCGATAGAGTTCTGACACAAGAAAACGAAGTTAGAGACAAGTGCAGGGGTGACAAGAAGCTAGGAGAGGCTGCAAGAACTATTATCAGAATTATGTGGAGGCTCAGAATAAGCTGCGGCACGGCCATCTGACAGGAAAATGGAAGGGGTGTTTGATTTGAACAGGTTTTGTCGACACTCACTGTTATTACGCAAAGAGAGTATTCGCAATGGCAGCCATACTCTAAGACAATTCAATCAATAGTTCTTTTGAAGAAAAGAAAACTAAAAAAATAGAGCTTGGTCTGGGGAAGGGCAAGATAGGTTGTAGAGCAAAATAACAATCAGCTTCGGGTTGAAAAATCGCCATAACGGAATCTTTATAGTTTGAAGACAAAGTTATTAGCAGTGCGTCCTTGAATTACCTTTTTTTGCTCTATACAGAGACAGCCGAGTTTGTGAACTGGGAAAGCTCTCAAATACAATCAAGTAAAAATAGACGATTACAAAAAAAACAAAAAACAAAAAACAAAAAAACTTAGCCAGATCGGTATTGCCCTCAAAGCACAATTATAAAAACCCCTTTGTGTTAAGGTTTAAAACAAAATGCTTTATCCTTTGATGGTTTTAATTTTTATTTTTATTCTGTTGGTCACAACCTTTATGGAGGAAACAGAAACCGCCGGGCAAACTCATGTGAGGCGCTATACTTGTCAACATCGCAGTAGGTCATGATTAAAAAACAACATAAAAAAAGATAAGGTTGTTCTGTTAAGACTAAAGAAATTACTGAAACATAAACTGTGACATAAATTTTAAATGTAGTAATATGGGTGGAGCTATTTGACAACAATATTCCAGGTTACATGCATTTTCAATCGAAATAGTGTAGACATCTTATATTTACGTATAGCTTTACGCATCTCTAAAACTGGGCAAACTCTCAATAAGTTGGCCATTGTTGGCCTAAATTAAATGCCAAGTATTTTTCAATGTATATTAAGAGATGTAATGACTGAATACAAACAAATGTGGATGATGGTGATGAAAGATACCGTCACGAGCGGTGTCAGACAGTGCACTAACAACTATTCAGCAGCATTTTTCAGCAATATTGACGACTGCTTCTCGTGATGGCTACACTGCCGTTGATTTCAGATACCGGACAGATAGCAAACTTATCAATCAGAAGAAACCCTAGGCAGAAATCAAAAGTCCATAAAAACATTGCTTCATTTTTGTTAACTTTTTCATATTGAATCCTTGTACCCAACAGCAGAAACGATGAGACCTTCGAAGTCACAATAAATACTGAAAAGACCAAAGTGCTTCATCAGCGTTTCCTTGCTACAAATTATACCGAGTCAAACGTCATTGTAAATCGCGGGAAGCTCATGGCCCCTTACAAATTTGTATGCCTTGGCAACATCTTGCCTTGAACCGTCAAAGTTAATGGGTGGTTCACGATAGCCAAGGCCAGACAAGCTTTGTCTGAGTCAGAGTTTGAAAAAGGAGAGGAACCAGTCTTAATTAAGACTAAGCTCAAGGTGTGATGAGCTGCAGATATCCCTCTTTGCTATCATGCATGTGAAACTAGAATGGCGTACAGCTCGCTTTTGCCACCGAAAGATTAACATCAAAAGATTTAAAGATTGGGCATATAGTGAATAGTTAAATAAAGACCAACACTACAATCTTTTTCTTAGTTTTCCAAATTAAAATTTGACAGATCCTGCTTAAGCTTATGATCAAGCTAATTTGCTAACTTTTAAAAATATTGTCAAGCTAAGGTGGCCGAAACTTCTCAGAACTGATTGATCTTCTCTTTTATGCGATTACTCTACTTCAGCAATAGCTAAAGAGGAAGGTAAAATATCCAAAAAAAAATAGTCTATTGAAATATTTCTTCATTTTCCCTTTCTATCTCCCTCTGTTCTACACTCCTCTCTCTTTTACGCTCAAACACAAATCTCGTTCTATTAATTTTTACTGCTTTTTTTCTATCTTACTTTTTAAATAAAGACATATACATTTCTTCATTCCCTGGTTTGGATAAAAAGAGCTCGACACTTACCTGAAGCAAAGAAGAGAATACTTTTATATGAGAAGGCGCTGATAGTCTAACAAAACAATCTGTACTTAAAAGTTTATAAAAATAATAAAAAACCGCAGATAAAAAACAACATCCCTAATGACCCCCTCCAAATACAAACAAATAAAACCCAAAACAAAAAAGGCAAAAAACAACAACACAAAACAAAACCAAAAAAAACCCCAAACAAACAACGAAACAAAACAAAAACTCTCAAACATCTGCCCTTGTTTTGCACTAAAGCCCAAATTGTTTGTCTGATTTTTTATCAACATCAGGCACTAAAAAGTACATATACACAACTAAGGACTGAAAGAGAATGCTCCTGGAATAAATCGCCTAGAGGTGATGCGTGTAGGTGTCGTGTCAAATTTAAACAACGAACGTGATGTAACTAACTACATTGTATCTCTCTCTCCCTCCAATACACAGAACGGAAAAGGAAGAGAAGGAGAAGAAGAAGAAAGAGATAGATAGAGAGAAAGAGACACACAGAGACAGAGAGATACAGTGAGAGGAGAGATAGATAGATAGATAGATAGAGATAGTTAGTTACCAGGTACTACTTTTGCTCTATTTTCTTCTCCTTCTCTCTCCCTCTCTCTGTAGCACATAAAATAGAAAAAGGAAAGAAGAAGAAGAAGAAGAAGAATAAGAATAAGAAGAAGAAGAAGAAGAAGAAGAAGAAGAAGAAGAAGAAGAAGTAAAAGAAGACGACGAAGAAGACGACTACAAAGAAGAGAGGGAGAAAGAGTGAGAGAAAAAGAAAAAGAGAGAGAAGGAGAGAGAGTGAGTGAGTGAGAGAGAGAGAGAGAGAGAGAGAGAGAGAGAGAGAGAGAGAAGGAGAAGAAAATAGAGCCAGAGTAGCACCCCACACCCATATAACACCTTTGCAGGATCGTAGATAGACTCGTTTGGATGCTCACGAGATTCATTAAAGTGAATTAAGGGGTTGAAAATGTAAAAATAAGACGGATTCGTACCTAGCCCCGTCATCGATTTTTTAAAGTTCGGTTTTTCCACTCTTTACCTGCTCGTGTTTTTATCTTTACGCCTCTCACTTTTTATGTCTCTTTTTTGTAAAACGACAGCTTTCTAAATCTAGCTTACCGTAGTCAAATGTATTTCAAAAATACTTTTTTCAGTGTGGTATGAAATGTTAAAAACTCTGAAAAAAAGTCTGAAAGTCGAAAATTTACAATAACGTTTTTATTATTTGAGATTTTAAGAGTAGCAATAATATAATATTTTTATATAGTGTTCAGGTATTTTGACATTTCGGGCCTTTTTTTCAATAACAACGATTATTATTTTCATGAAAAAAAACCCCTTCACCTTTTTGACTATCAAAAGAGACTTTAAAGAGTCCGAGGTTACGTTCAAACTAAATAATTTCTGAAAAGGCAAATATAACCAACCCCACAATTTTGTAGAACAAATTTAGAACTTATCTTGCAAATTAAAGCATACAAATAATAATAACAAAAACAATAATAATAATTATAATTACTGTCATTATAACATTAATATAAGGATGATGACAACAAGAACAATAATAATAATAATAATAATAATAATAATAATAATAACAATAACTACTAAAGCAATAATATACAACAACTGCCATATATAACGCGTCATATAGGATGCTCTAATCGTTCAAAATACTTAATAGAATAAAAGTAAATTATGTTAAGTAGTAAATATGATAAAAATAACAAAAATAACTACAATTGCAACAGCATTGATGAGAATAGCAGCAATGATTACAGTAAAATTGTTGGCTCAACATCTACTCAAATAAAGCTGTCACGATATTTGATGCACGGCACCTAATAATCTTCAGACTTTCGCAAAGTTACATCACAAAACCTAGATCTGTAGGCTTTGATATATCGATTAACAGAGACGAGAGTAAATATTATCTTGAAACTAAGTCTAACCCAATCAATCGCAGTATGTAAGACATCAAAGTCAATACTAACACTTGGACATCTCATGCAAAAGATACAGTTCTTCGATAGTACACTAGAAAAAACGCAATGATTCTTGCGATTAATAACATCTGTGGACTTTAAAAAGTATCTCTAAAATTAGGTTTGTGGTCATGGAACATGTATAATGATTCAACCTATCAAGACTTATAGCTTCTAGTTATCAACTTAAAAAAAAAATTAACCATTTCAAACACTTGATACACTCTTCTATTTTTCAGTTCAAGCATAAAAATATCAATCATTCTTTACAAAAAGTCACAGCTTGATGGTTTTATTCTTCTTTATACCTTTACAATTTCAGAACTCTCGAGAAAAATAAATCGACACACACATATTGGGGTTTGTATCGGCACGCTTTATCTATTGTTTTCTATGATTTGTTTTTAGGGGTTCAGGTATTGGCTGCTTGATCAGGATGAATAATATTTTATGTAAGTACAGTGCACAAAGTTCTTCTGGCTGGTATGTGGGGTTTCAATTTCTAATACTTTTTCACATTCAAATTTATGTTTAGTGTTGTCTAATGTCCGCCTGTGCCAAGGGAGTTAAGTTGATGATTTTTTTTGTTTCAAATTTAAAGGTTCAAATTTCTTATCAAGTATCAAGCACTAAAAAAGAAATCTTCGCCTCCTGTGGACACCAAAAGCATCAGTTCTGGAGCGATTTCCTTAAGACCTGCTGGTCTAGCCGGTTGTCCATTTGAGGTGTCCAAAAACCAAACTCCAGAGTCACGGTCAAAAGACAATACGATCTTTTACCTTATATAATATGCTCTCACTATATTGAGCAATTCACGCTTATGCTGCCAGCATAGCCTGCCAATCTAGATAGATGAATATATAGAAATAAAAAACGACAGACAAATAGGTAGGTAGATACTAAAACAGATAAATGGATAGAAAGAAAAATTGCTGTTAGACAGATAGACTGCCGAATAGATAGGTTGATATACAAACAGATAGATTGGCTGATTGGTAGATTAAAACCAGATAGACGCAAATAGACAGATAGATGCGTAGATTGATAGAGAAACATTTATATCAATTTACAGATTAAGAGACCTACAGGTTTACTTATTAGACAGATAAAGTCTCATTATTTCTGTTAAATTATTGTTATCTGCAATACCGAAGTTGTTTTCAATATTTATTTCAGGATGAAGTCAATGATTAGTATTGTCTATTTTACAAACATGAATATTATATGACTATTGCGATTAGAAATGCTTACGAAAAGGAATAAGATGATTGACTTTTTCATCATATCTGCTAGACATGATGTCATTGAACAACTGCCAAGATCAAATAAACAGCAGTATTAAAATCGGCATTTTGCTCTTTGATGCTTAGATTGAAAGATGCAATTTGATTGAGCGCCGCGGGAACTACAAAATTAATGATTATGTTTACTCTAACGTTATGTTATCTTCTTCAAAACGTTTGTTAAAGGACCATGGCAAAAGAAACGGGCCGCCTCGGGTCGGTGTAAAATTGATTTAAACATTGGAGACAACATTCAACAGAAATATCATTGGTTTTGATCTTATGTAAATTAAAAAGCTGGAAGAGAAACATATGAGCGCAGTTTAGAAATTTCCCAGCAAAATAATTAAATCTCATCTTTATCAATCTTAATTTTTTTTAATAAGTTTACGACTGTTATTATCCAGACATCAGTGATTGCAGCTGAACTGTTTTGTACAGCCTAACTTGCAATGTCGCTTTTTTAGGCGCGATTAGTGCACGATTCACCTAAACATCATCATCATCCCCATCATCATCATCATCACCATCATCATCATCATCATCATCATCATCATCATCATCATCATCATCATCATCATCATCATCATCATCATCATCATCATCACTGTCATGTGCCATCTTAGCCCTAGCCTAAAAAGGCACATTAGGACGTCTGGTCACCTGACCACTAAGCCTTAAAAACATACTTCTACCAGCAGCCTTTTTTCTTTTCACGTCAGACAAAAATAAGACAGAGAGCACCTAACCACAACATTGCGGAAAGCTCGACGCATTTTCAAATAATAACAAGTGTCCCCATAGCTCTACACCTACATATAGTCAACGGACTAATTCTACATATTATCTAGATTTTTATTATTCTCAAACAAACTGTCTATCTTTCATTCATCCTGAATACTGTGAACTATGAACAGTGTGGAACATTCTTTGTTTATCTCACTAGCAATGAAGTGGACCTTTCGATTTTACTCCTTCGTCGTTTGTTACATCAACTTTATCGTTATCTTTCCTTCATGAGAATCATCATGATGATCATCATCATCATTAACAACAAAAGAAAGGCGCAGAAAAATTATTAAAAATGGAAAAAAAGTTTAAAAAATATGAATACAACTGCTAAAGTGAAATAGGAAAAAAGAAAGCATTTCATACAAAATGTCAATCAAAGCATATGGTAAAAAAAAATGTTTGAACGCACAAAAAAAAAGAGAATCTTTAGTTTTGAATCCAAGAGTTTAGAGAAGGAACAAGATATACTTTAAGAATGTGCAAAAATGCACAAAAATTTTTATGACATGCTCACAACTAAACATAAAAAAAACTCCACTAAATTTTTTGCTGGGCCTATCAAAGAAAAGAGAACGCCCTAAATGAAAGTGGCGGCTGTGAGAAAAACGAGCTCACCCTAAAAACCCTGAGAACATAACACATGCAAGTCATATCCATTCAAAGCATACAAAATGTTAAGACAAAAATGAAGGGTTAACAGTTTTACATTGAAGATGTTATGCATTATGCTTTTCACATTGACATCGCTGCATACATTGGAACCTTATCGTTATGAAAATCGAAATAAATCTAGTCAGTGTATATGACGACAGGATAAAGTTCATTCAGGTTTTACTAGTATAAAACGAATGTCGTAAAAAGACCCTAAACGTAGAACGAAAATAAAATGTTTATAAAAATGCAAAACAATATTATGATTTCCCGATTAGCCCACAACTAAGCACCCAATATAAAAAAGAAACAAATTCATACATAAAACGACAACGAGAGCTAAGACCATCTGTGTGTTGACTTAAAGATCAAGTAAAATGTATACAACACCTCGTCACGACTACATGCCCCAAATAGCCGTGAAACAATTTAAAAAATTTCTATCATTATACCATCTGCTCTATTAGAGTGACAAGTGAGCGCAAAATATCTGAGAATGTTTTTTTCAAAATGAAATATAAAACAGCCTGCTAAGGCAATTTTAAGTTCTCCGTTCTTTTTTCATTAAAACAATACTCATATCATTTAGCAAAGTGTCGCAATTTCTTAAATAACGTAGTTAAACTTACAGGCTATTTCCCACAACCTTATCTTTATAAGAGACTGGTTTGCTTTCTTGAAGGTAGCCATCGAGCGATCATTTGTCCCAATGTGGACGAGCTGACAAACAAAACCGATGATGGCCGCCGTCTCCGAGCCTCTCATCTTGTCGCGCAGTCTTCAAACAATCTAGATTGGATGGGCCTCTACTTAGGGATAACTCCCACAAAGAATTTTCGTACAATTGTCAGGTTGTACAGACATCCATAGGCCGGAGAACAAGACAGCCCCATTCCAAACATGTCAGCTCTACGGAATGGAAGAAGTGTGAGTTCTGGTTTGCTGTTGTTTTTGCTATGTGGCTAGTATCATTAGGGGCAATTACATATACATAAAAATGCGTAGATTTTTTTTGTCAGGCAAGACCTTCAGCAGGGGCGGCAATAAAATGATTGTTGGTTTAATGGAATCTGATAGAATCAGAGAAATGGGGAATAAAAAAGTTTTCACCGCAACATCGAGAGAATTATCTAATTTTATAGCAGACAGTATTTAAATGAAGACAAATCAGAAACAATGTCAAGCAATTCTAATAAAAATATTGAAAGCGCAAAATCCAGAAAAGTAGATAGTCAATTAAGATGACACATAGACTTACATACAATTACCAATGTAATTTATTTGGATAAAAATATACTTAGAAATAATTTGAAAGACGGATTTAGTAAATGGCTGAAGACCTGCAAATTTGCTCAGTAGGTTGGTTTGTAAGATTATTCACTATTATTCCGTAGATTTTTTAAAAGCTCTTTCAGGTAGGCGAAAACTTTTTGATAGTTTATATTCTTTGAATTTTTAGTTATTGTGTTCCAAGGATTCGGGATCAATGTGGCTTCATATCGCAAAATAAAAAAAAAACTCATGAGAGCGAGAGAGAGAGAGCGAGAAGTGTCTCGCAAACGGGGCGCTTATTATGGAGAAGAAAGGTATTAACAAGTAAGTACGTTTTAAAAGGAAAGACGGGTGGGAGTAAACAAGTAGAAGAAAAGTTTAATCATAAGTTCCGATTTCAAAACATGTAGATGTCTTTGAACAGGACTATAAGCCATTTGGCCCTAACATAAGACGTTTACGAAGGATCTTTGACTTGATATTCTTAAATAAAGCCCAATACAAGCAGGTATCTCTCGGCTTAACCTTTAAGTGATATTGCTTCACTAAAGCACTCGTAGGTTTAATTTAAAACTTTAATTGCTTAAAATGTGTATGGAGGAATTTGATCTCTGGGCAACTACTTACATTAACAATCATAATATCTAACGAGAAGATATCTGTGGTAGCGAATTCATGGGTATTCCTACCTTCATACTGCAGAACTATCTTTTGCTTAAAACAATTAAAATAACATGGGAGGTTTTAAGAATAACAAAACCATCGAAACATCGGGGTAAACACAGGTGTTGAAAGTTTTAAACATCGAGATAAATTCCCATAGTTGAAGCGATGTATATGTTAATGAAGTTGGCAATTATCTAACCAATATTAGGAAATGACATTCAAAGTGACCGTAAGGTCTTCATACTTTAAACCAATTTAATAGTTATGTCATTATATAAAGATTTAGATATTAATAATATTTTAAGCGTATTTCTTAACCGGAAGCTAGTGGACATTGAATTATTCAGAGAAGACCGATATCCAGTATTTCAAAGCCATCTTTGCTAATGGATGTTCTAACAAATGCATCTTCATTTCCACTACCATTATTATCATATTTCAAATACTAAATCACCTTGAAAATCAAGCCTTCCCACCACTTTAAAACTGATTCCTCCGATAGGCACTTACTAAAAAAAGTTGACGCACCGACAGTGGTGAATGCCACAGATCGAGAATCCGAGAGAATGAAGTAAAATATTGGTTGTGACTCAACTGAACTTATTAGATTGATAACTGTGACAGTAATAGTAATAGTAATAGTAATTGAATTTATTTAGTTTTTCAAGGCCAACGGCCCAAACAACATTCAAACAAAAAAAATCATTCATTGAGGAGGAGTACATCCTTTAAAACATAAGATAGATAAGTTATTACAGAATTTAACGCAGTGGCATTTTTAGAATTTAAAAGGTTGCAAAAACCATTAGGATTACAATTTCGTGTTATTTCCTCAGATAAAAATGAAGGTCTAATAAGTTCATATTTAGTACATTTAAAAATAATATGGTGCTCATTTTCTACTACAAGACATTCTGAACATAACAGTTAGGAATTTAACACTGTGTGTCTTCCTAACTGTGACAGTAATTACAAGTGAAAAAAAAATAGTTGGGCAGTTGGATGGAAACAAGGATAGATCGAAATAAAGACTCATGACAAAACACATCAACTTATTTATTTCTGTGTTTCCTACCTTTTGCATACAAATATAACGTTTTATTATGTGTTTGCTGGCACGTTTGTTCTGGTGTTACGAGAAATACACAGATAAATAGAGCAATCTTCTTATGTCGCGGAGCAGAAATTTTCCAAGGTAGCTGGTTAATGAGCAGACAAAATCTTTATGTGTGTAAAAAGGAAAACATGGTTATGACTTTTAAAGAAAAAAAAAAACGTTCTTTAAATTAATCATTATTTTTTGCATACGACGAGTGAAAAACTTACAAAAATAAAAACCCTGCACCAGATAAAAAAAGCACAGTTGTGTTTTTATGTAATAAAGTAGACAGTCAGATGCAAGACGACCAGTTTTATAGGAAAGGTTACAAAATTGAACTGGTAATACAATAAAACTAACACCGTCTCAAAAGTAACCTATATTAGATTTAGAAAAAGTTATAAGAACCATTAAAAGCTTTTGATGAATCAACACCTTATTCCCGTTTTATTAAAAAAAAACAACAAATGATGCAGACGTGTATGTTTTTTAAAGACATGTAAAATATACTTGGTATGGGGAGTGGGGTTGAAAGGGGTGTATGTGAAATCTGTACCCTCTCTTCTCTTCTCTCTTGTCTCTGAAAAGTGAGAAAAGAATTCTTGACAATTGCTGCAGGAAACTTGTTTCCCTTATTTATTAGAAAAAATTTCCGATTTAACAATCTGTCCAAATACTGTGGGCTTTTTCATATCATAACGTACATTGTTTCAGTAAAATTGTCACAATTTCAAAGAATAAATACTTCGAGCATTTAGTTTGTAGCTGACTCCTCTATGATTTTTGCGCAATAATCATTATTAAAAATTAGCAATAAAAAATTTTTTTTTTGCGAAGCAACAAATGGTTGCAGTTTCTGACTCCTCTTTACAGTAAAACAAAGTAACAAGCGTACACAGTTTGATAGTCCTTTTTCATAGTAAAATAAGTAACAAACGTATACAGTTTTAGGGTCTTTTTTATAGTACTACTTCCCTTCTACAGATGAAAACTTTGACTGTAAAAAGTGGCACCATTTTGTTAAATCAATTGAATTTGGCTCCATTTTAATGTGCGAACCAGCATAGCGTACATAAGAGAGGAACCGAAGAATTGAGGCACGAGCTGGAATGTTCGAGAGAAGGGGAGATACGTTTGACTAATCACCAGACTAGTAACCAATCGAGAAAGTCGCACACTCTTAAAGTCGCCACAACCAACAAGAATTACATTCTCTTAGCGGACACCCTAGGGGACGATAATGAGGCACTCTAGACCAATCAACATGAGGAGCAGTTCTGGTCGTGAAAGCACGAGAATGGGGGGGGGGGG
>BMAT01003538.1:172190-182747 GCA_019649035.1 Elysia marginata
GAGAGATAGATAGAGACACACACACGAACACAGATAGACAAACGGTCAAATTTATAGACATCATACCCTAGTGGTATAGAGCATTCTGTTATTGGGTTGTAAACATATATCTCTAAGCAGACAGATAAATTAAATGGAATCATTAGACCTCACAAATTATTTAGGTACATAATAAAAACATAGTCACTATAGTTGCATAACAAGATGTATAGGGCTTACAAAAACAACGTTATAGATATTTACACAGTTTGATAAATGGTTAAATAGATATTTACAAAGAGATCAGATGGGTGAGCCAGAATTTAGTAGTGTTAAGGCATTTCTCTATAGATCTAAGGACATATAATTGAGTGGAAATAAATTGTAGCGGTTAAATAAAAGCAGAGGCACAAATGAACTAAGGCTGAAGAAAAGGAGAAAGCAAAGAGGGAAATGCATATGTGAGTACAGAGGTAACGTAAACAAGGGAATGGTAATTTTATAGAAAAACAAAGGGGATAATAATGAGGACCGTCCACTACGAGGGACAAAAAACCCACAAAAACGAATCAAAACAAAAATTAGCAGATGAAGAGGAATTGAGGAACATAAAGTAAAATGGGAATACAGAGAAACAAGACCAGACTGGAATAATGTAAAAAAAAGAAAAGCTAAGAGGACGTTCAACTAACTAATAAAGAGTGTGGTATATACAGAGACAGAGATACGGAGTGGGAGAGATAGATAGATAGAAAGATATAGAGCGAGAAAAGGAGAGAGAGAGGGGGGGGATACTTGACGCAGGGAAAGAGGGAAACAAAGATTTTATCATCTCATGACAAACAGGTGAATGAAGGGCGAGGTGGGGGGGGGGGTGGGACATGGGAATTGTGCTAGAGTGGTTCCAATAAAAGAAATTTATCACGTTTTCAATGTAGCCCAAATAATTGTATTGTTTTAATGGCCACAAGCGGAGCACTTTAAGCTCATCTTACACTTTCATCTTTTTGGAGGCGTTGGCCATGAGATAAATTGATTGCAATTATTAACAACTCCGATGTATTACAGATACATCATTCGCACGTAAATGTCTCCAAGTCGAACTGAATGCTTGTTTTGATTAAGCTTAAGTCTACAGATCTTTCTACTGTGGGACGAATAAGAGTGTGACATTCTTTGCTATTATTTTCTGATGAGGTTACAACAATGTTTAAAGTGAACAGAAACCAGTGGAAAGCCTATCTTCCTGCTTAGTACCCTGCGTAATGATATCCATTTTAGATCTTTTTTTTTACATGAAATAAATACAATTTTGTTCAGCTTGTTAAATGCGTTTGATTATACCAAGATTATTACTTTTTAGATCTAGTGGCTCTGACTCTTTTCTACCGCATGATCGTCTCTTAATATGTCTACCACTTTCAGATTTCCGAAAGCTGCCCATCTGTCCGCAAAATCTCAATCTCTCACCGACGTGGTAACGGAGGTAAATGCGCTTAGTCACAATGGAAAAAAACAACAATATCAAAACAAGGGAATAAACTACAACCACTTCTCCAACCCCCCTCTCCTTGTCTTTTGATTATCAACAGAAGCTCGGTACGTAACAACTTTATGTCCCGATCTCTATCTTATCTTATTCAAGATTCACATCTTTGGCCAAATTGAATAATTATGTCATACCAAGAGCGCTTTGTATTTTTAACCGTTTTATCTTAGATTTATAATCGTTTCATCTAATCTAGATCTAAATATCTGAATTAGAATTCGAGCAATTCTGATTATATATGAAGAATCTAAATACACCATGTGATGAAAAGAAAAAAGAAATTATTGAAGAGCCATTTGGCCGGGTTTAATCTCCCTCTGTAAACCGAAATGCTAGTGGATGAAGAGCATCCTTGTTAGGATGGAAACGCATGCAATGTTTTAAAACATAATTATATTCAACATCTCCGAATCTGAAACGCTTATCTGGATCACATTGCCAAAAATTGACAACAGCCATTGCATTTAATAAATTCCGCCACTCTACCTAAAGGTGTACTTTTTTTTTGTTTATTTAAGTTTTCGAATTTATAGAATCCAAGACGCTGCTAAAATCAAGGATGACTTAATTTCAATAATAGGAGCTTTTTATCCGGCTTATTTAATGTTCGCAATGAGTACTTTATTCATTACAAAACTTTAAGGTCATCGAATTTAGTATGGTTGAAATATATCGCACGCGAAACCTCACAGCTTTTGTTGAGATGTTAGATAAGTTAGTATGAAAAAAAATTTACTGTAGGTGTGGTCCTGGATTCACTCTATATAAAGTTACATCCCTTCTTATTGATAAGGAAGAAGGCGTTCCTAAGTCTTCAGAAAGGAAGTATTTAGGTAAGAGATGAAGGTTATCAAGTCGAAGCGATGTTTAAAGCAAAACCTCATTCAAAACTACGCTTTCACTTTTAATAAATCCACAGGTGATCTTCATTGTTATTTAAATAGATGCACATGTCAGCTATCCTTGAGTTTTAAGGCGAATTAAAAAACATTTTTTTGTAACTGCTGATGTTTTTATGGGTATATATTTTGAAGTCATTTTAAATCCCTACAATTTGTTAGCTCACGCGTTATTGATGCGAACAAAAAAGTTTTTTTTTTAAATTGCGAGCTCGGGCTCGGTTGGTCCAAAATATATTCAACTTTAATTTGCCCATTATGAAAGAGCTTGACCACACTTAAAGTCATTCTGCTTTGTAAAGTAGAAGCAAATTTATTCATCCTCGAAGCCTTGTTCTATTTTCAGTTAATTTCTAATTTTATAATTGTCATTTGGTAAAAACAGCCCATCTTTTGTCTATGAGATGAAGGTGAAATAACACCGATTGAATCAATGAACAATGTTAAGATTCATTCGTGTTTTAAAACATGAAATCGTTCACTGGCTGCCTGGTTCACTGTTCAAAGGCTGCCTATAAACCTTTTTTTCATTTCGTGGTCACTTCTTTTGTTTGAAACTGATTAAAAGAATGCTAGTAAAATATTAAATACAATTGATAGTAACATTTTAATTGGTATCACAATAAAAGTAGGTGACAGGGTGAAAACCGAATGTTAAAGTATTACTTCAAGGGTTTTTCTTGTCACATAGCACAAATAAAGGCAGATTGTGACATCTTCGAATTAACCCAGCGCATTGCATCACTGGAAAAACTAAAACTTTCCTGATTTTGAGCTTATTTTGATTTTGCACAAGTAGTTTGCTCCCTTCGAATGAAGAAACAAGTCACTTAGCTGGTAGAAGAAAGGAATTCACACAAAATGAAGAATATGTTTGTAAGTAACTCATTATTACTGTTGTTGTTTATGAAATGTTTGTCATTTATTGGCGAATTCTTCATAATTTTTACAGAAATTCTTCATTAGAAACACCATTAAAATCAGCTACAGTTGTATACTCAACGTGTATCAAAGACTCTGGTTCCACAACAAGAAACTACTACCTCAGCACCGTAACAAAAGCAAAGTGCAACTGTCGACAAAAAGAAAACTGCCAACTGAAAGGACATTAACTCTCTAAATGCATCTCTTCAAGGCCACATAGATTGAAATGTCTGTCATTTGCGTTAGTAAGGACACACAAAGTTCCCACCACTGTGAAATGAAACAGTGAGTTAAAATTCCTCATTGCGTTAAGATCAGAGCAAAGTTTACGTTTCCAATCTATTGGCACACACACACAAAAAAAAAAACAACAAACCAACCAGTTCCATCTGCCTCGTGACATCTTAATCAAGTTTATTTCGTTTCCGAAAACTGCGTGTGCCGCGAGACACCGCTGGCCGATTAGAGATAGCTGAAGAGTGTCTGAACTCTGGTTTTCCACAGCAACGTTTTAATCAATCAAATAATCTAGGTGGGTAGAGGCATTCAAGAGAATAAGAAACAAAGATAAAAAGAAAAGAAAAGATTCAACACCTTATCAACCTTTCCAAAATCCCAACCGATTATTTTAAAAGGTAGGGAAAACCTAGGAAAAAAGTTAAGAAAAATGTTGTTAGGCTTTATGTATCGCAAGTGCATGTAAAGAGAAAGAGGCAAACGATTTTGGATGAAATTTAATGTTCTCGTTATGGAATCCGTAATCAAATTCTGAAGACCAGGTCAAAATAACATTGAAGCGGAGGAAATTTTAATTGATCGTATTTTTTCAAAACTTTATATAGAAACAAAGTAATTATAATGAAATCAAAATGAATAGTAGTAATGACAACAGAAACAATGATAGGGATTATTATAATAGTAATAATAAAATTATAAGAATAATAATCATTAAAACATCATTAATTCAAATTTTTTAAATGAAATCAATAAATTAGAAACTCTACATTCTTTGAAAATGCAGCAACTTGAGGAGGAAAGGTAGACGCAAGCACTGAATAGTAAAGTGTCCTACCCATTCAAGTAAAACAACGATTCTAGGAAGGACTCTAAACCAAATCTCACATGCATGACCAGTCAACGCAATGCAAATAAATGATTAGTTATTAACGTATTGAACAATACCAGCTTTTCTTGTGGTGCTCTTTTATTTATACCTGGCTTCAAGTTTGAGGCCCAAGGCGAACATTCGTCTGGGTTAGAAAAAGAAAAAAGAATATCACAGGATACATACATTGAGTCACAATCTGTCGTGTAACCGGTGGTTTTAAACTCTTAAATGTATTGAAAGTTTGAATCCTTGTCGAAAACTTCATTTACAGAAACCATTTAGAGGTTTTAAAGTAATGGCTCCCTGTATTAATCGCCTGAATCACTTATAATGCGCTCACGCAGACATTTCTAGTTTTAAGCCCCATTACGGTAAAAGCCCCCTCTCTACCATTTTCAGAAGCTGTGTTATGCTTGAGAACATTTCTCTCTATTTTTCGTATAAATCATGACGACATAGGGCTGACGCAGTGCTGAAAAAGAAAATAGAAATTAGATATACTTGTGCCTTGACATTGTGGACTGGTGTAATTGACAGTGAAACCAGTATGCGATTATCTAAGCAGTGGTCTTATTGTTTTAAGTACCTTACTTACTTCACATATCAAATGACTCTTTACTTGTGTGAATCTACTAAGGCGTTTTGGTTATAATATTTCTACGACTAGATCTAATCAGGAAGGTAGGGAAGCAGAGAAATAAAGAAGAGAAATATAAAGAGAAAAGGAAACAAGAAACAGAAGGGAAGAGAGATACAAAGAAAGACAGGCATATATATACATAGAGAGAGATAGAGAGAGAAATAGAAAGAAAAAAAGATAGAGAGAGAAATAGAGAGAGATATTATTAAAATACAACCTATCCGAAGTACGTTATATACATTAAAAAGATAAAAAAGAGATAAAGAAGCGGAGCGATTAAGTGAAAGAAAGTACGCAAGGCGACAGTGCCACATTTTTCGTACAGTAATGCTGGTTTGTTAGATCTGCAAACGAAGCACGTACTTGATCTTTCCTTTTTTTACCGCGGCCAGAGGCGTAAATCAATCGTATTTTAAATCTTGAGAGGAAATAAAGCAATTCCTTCTTTTGATTCCTTTAATTCATGATGTAAGCAGCCGCAGTTCATGAAAGAATGGAGCAGGACTTGTCACTATACTCAGTTGAATTACTAACTTGTAGCACACGATAAATCCGTTTAATGTACTCTTAAAAAGTAATAATAATACTAATACATTTAGACAAGGCAATCAAGATTACTTCGGCGAACAGCAGTGCAACACAAAAATAATTTGATATACATCGACTTCTTATAGTTTAAAAAATTTAACTAACTCTCGTCACGATTTCGCAGGTAATTAAGATTGAAAAAAAAACTTTCGTGACCAAGTAAACTATAATAATACTAATTTTACACGTCCAACATGTAGACGCATTAGATTTGCTACTCCATTCAATAGGGGTGGTTTTGGAATACTAATGAAAGAATGCACACAAGATCTAAGACTTCTATCAATGATTTTTGTGAAAAAAATTACTTGAATGTAATCTTCGCGGGAAAAAATCATGGAAAAAAATCACTTAAAACAAAGGATATTATCTTTTCATACAATTATTTTGTCAATGGTAGCAATACAAGAGTTAGACTAACTTGGTCGCCACTAATACATAACGGTTATGCTACAAAGACTTGGCTATTTCAAACTTTTAACACCTACACCTTACCCCCGGGCCTTACTTTAGTTTTATTTGTGTTACTTGTAATTTGGCTGAACTTCTCGTGATTCCTGTTCTTTTATTTTGTGACACAAAGAATGGTTTAATTCACACCTTGCATGCGCTTTTTTTATGCTCTTATTTTTATGTTAAACAATTTCTGGACAGGGAGATAGAAAAGCAGAGGAATAAAAAGGATTTATTATTGTTGAAGTTGTTTTTGTTGTTGTGGGCTATTTCTGCTTTAACTGGTGTTTTTCACATGAACAACTTGGCCTGATATATTAGTCTTTGGTCTGATTGTGTTGATGTTAGCAGTAAGGCTGTCATATTGCTTCAAAGTAAGTGCTCTGTTCTGCGCCATTTTGGCGCATTCAAGTAGGTGACAATTTTTAACAACAGAACAGGGATGTGACGTCATCTGTAATAATAGGAGCTTCTTGAACGGCTATGAAGTAAGCCTTACTCTCTATAAACACAATGTATTATGGGATATTTCTACCTGTCGTTTTCAGTAAAGCGAAGTCTAAGTAAGAGAGTGACAGTGTGTGAAATGGGGGGTGTAAAATATTTATATTGCTGTTCTATGGCACACGCTCGGCTTTCGGGCCGAGAGACCGGGGTTCGAGTCCTGCTTTCGGCAGGTCGACGCTTTAAAAAAAGGCAAATGAACACATCACTTCGCCTCGCTCATGCGTTAAAGGAGTGCCCAACTAGAAGCAGTGATAGATCTTGCCAGTATGGTAGGGTACTGGGCTTTATTTGCTACTCTTCTGTGTGTTCAGAGGGTGATTGGTTGGTAATCAACAGTCGCGGCACATATGTAAAGCGCTTAGAGCATAATATTAGCGGTTTAAGCGTTAAATAAAAGCGCCCTTTTTGTCATTTTTGCCACTGAGCCTACTAATGTTGTTCAATGATTATTATTATTACTATTATTATTATTACTATTATTATTATTACTATTATTGTTATTATTTTTATTATTATCATAATAATTATTATTATAACGATTATTGATATTATTATTTGTTATTATTATTGTCATTATTATTCTTATTATTATTATTATAATAATTATGACTTATTATTAATTTTCATTGTCGTTGATGTTGTTATTGTTGTTAAAGTTTGTTGCTGATTTTGTTGGTGTTTTCACGTGAACTACTAAGCCTGTTTTGTAATCCTTAGTCCAATTGTATGATTGTGTTAATGTAAGTAGTAAACCTGTCACAATGTAAACTATTTTAAATTTGAAATGTGTAGCAATTCTGCTAGTTTTAAAAATTTTGAGACAGTTATCATTTTTTGTTCGTTCATACAACAGCAGGCTTTTACATGAAACAGTTTTATAATAAAGATTATTAAAATGAAAAAATCCAGTATTGGTTGATTGAAAGTGAGGAGGTCTTAATTTAAGCTCCAATCATAATGGCACTAATGAACTAACTTGTGCTCGCGGTACGCATCGCCAATTAGGTAGGCCTACATTTGAACAATAGAGCTCAAGTCAATACAGTTGCGATGCGATTTTATTTCTTTCGCAACCGGCTCAAATGAGTTGCATGTCTATTTCGCAAGCTCCATATTACAATGAATTGATATTTTGAACAATGCATTTTTCTTATCTTCTAAACTTTGAAAAACTTTCTTAGGAGCCAAAATATAGAACAGTAGATTCATGTCGTGCATCTACTATTCACATCAAGTTTTTTCATATGAAAGTAGCGAAGACCGCGATATTTTTCTTCTCTTTTGATGCAATTTTCTTATCATAGTTAGCTGAATAAACAAATGCAATCTAGATTTAGTCTCACAATACTCATACCTTGGACTGATTTAATAGCAGGAGCAACGTAGGAAGGGATAATCTTAACAGTACGCGGAGAGTGTAATTAGTTGAGTTGTTCAGGGACACACCTTCACACCCGCTTTTGGTCTGAGAGGCGTTAAGAATGAATTAGAGTTCTAGGTAAGATTGTAGCGTATCCTTAATTTCGTAACCTTTTTTTTCGTGCTGGAAAAGTGAATCTTATAAAATTCTGTCAGTTATTTAATACATGATATTATCGTTATACAAAAAACAAAAAAAAACAACAAAACACTACAGTATAACAATAAAAGAAATTTGTTAGTCTTACAAAATCGTGAGAAATTGATCTTAAATTTAGCTAAAACTCGGATCCAGGTTAATTATTTTTTTACGGAAGACGAAGCCATGTCATTTGAACATGTCCGTAATTTTTCATTATATTTCACATTTCTTATGCAATGATTCATCTTTGAACAGGGCCTTCTTGATTAGTTTTCGTTGTTTACTCTTCTCACACAGTTATCTTAAGATCATAATTAAACTGAAATCAACCCCCGAACTAAAAGATGACGTTTCCGGAAAAATATAGTTGGATATAAAATTACGATAACAAGTCAGGGAAATAAATTTGCACCTACATTATAATCCGGTTTTAGTTTTAACAATCTGATTGTTAATCAAAATAACAGAAATCTTTCATTTTTCCCTCCGCCCCTCCTTCTCGTTCGCTCTTTATATTTACGTAGCTAAGAAAATCGATAGTGGCTTCCCTCCTTGTTTCTGATATGACCGACCATAATCAGCTTTTCTTTGATCGATATTTTCATGACCTTTAAAGCAGCATTTTTTCTATTTGTTAAGGACCCCTTTGTTTCTAACGTATGACTCCGCACGCAATTTTGAGACCAGCAATCAAGATCTTCAGCGCCGAGGGTGAAACTGAACCTCCTTTTCGGGCTGGCAGAGCGTGAAAGTGTAAAATAATCACTCATTAACTACACATAGTCTGTGCCGCGCGAAGATTGATTTTTTTTCCTGCTTGTTTTTTTTTTTTTTACAAACAGACAGACTAGTACACGGTTTGATTAATCTGTTTGCAAGGTGCTCTAACTAAGAGTTCAGTTTCTTTCTCTTTCTGGGGCATGAATATAAAAAAAAATTTAATAAATCACGAAGATTCAGTCTGCTATACTGACAACGCATCTGTAACTTCTTTATATGTATTTCTTGCATAACCAATTTTGAATAAGACTTATCTTCCCAATCCGAAGTCACAGGAAGCTCCCCTAGCGCTTGAAAGATGTCCTTCAAATGTAATTTAAAGTTAGAATCATACAATGAAGTTTTAGTTTTAGTTTTACTACTACGGACGCATGGATCAGCTAGTATGATTAAATAGGAAGGAAACTTCATCAGATTCATTCCATTGTAGTATTAATATAAGAAATACAGCCTAACACACAGACACACACACGTACACCCAAATGTTGTGCCTGGCTATGACTTATAAGTTTCGGGCGGCTGCCCTCATTAGATGACTGGCTGGTCTGCGTTTACCAACATGTCCGGTTGGCATAATGACATTGGAGAAATCCGAATTATTTAGGCAGTAAAGTCACATTTGTTTTCCAATGCTATGGGACATTCCGATTTGTTAAAAAGCAAACGTTACCGTCATTTTTCAAAATTAAGAGGTAAATTTCACTAAATAGACGTATTTCGGCAGTTGCACCAATCTTCGCATCGGGGTTTACGTTGTAAGTAAAATGCGTTTGGATCAAGACAGAATTCTTTACATGCAAATGTATATATAAAGAGGTTGGATTCAGTAGCCATTTTTTTAGATCCAAAATTCGCTTCTCACTTCTATTTAGACAAAATCAAAGAGGTGAATAGTAGTCGTGAGACTAATTGGTTGCTGCGTATGTCGTTTTTTTCATTACATTGCGACGGATTAACATTATGTGTTTACTGCCAGGGGGTCAGGGATGAAAAAACGCTTAAGCTTTATGTTTTTTACTTACTTAAATAGAGTAAATGAACGATTTTAGAGGTTTAACTTATGTGAATTGCCATATCACATTTAAATGCATGGATGTGGCCGCAATATAAATATTTTAAAGAAAAAATTATAATCTTCAATAAAGTCTAGTCCAGATAGTCTTTTTAAAAATCGTTACAGTTAAAAAGTTGGATCATAAAGAACCACTTCAGACGATATTTAAAGGTCTAATTTTTGCTATGTAAAAACTACACGCAGTCTGTAAAGCGTGGCACCTGTCTCCAAAGAACAGAAGTCTTACATACATAAACATTTTAGTGAAAGTTTATTCATATCTAAATTAAGCTTACAACGACTCCAAGCACTCATTATATCTATTGTTTCGTGAAAGATCTAGATAGAAAACGTGTATAATTAAGCATGTTTGTTACTTAAGTTGACAACACGCTGTCGACCTCTTTGTTTAAAAGCTTTTGAATCGAAGGAAAACGGCAGGCCATTACTGAGGACGCGGCAAAAGTAATTTTGAGTTATCCATTATTTTTCATGATAGCAGCTATTTTTATTTT
>BMAT01003538.1:191023-206225 GCA_019649035.1 Elysia marginata
TTTTTGGAAATTTGAGGTTCGAGATGATTATCTATCACTCAATGCATTGCACGTTCTTATTGTCCTAAAAAATAGATATTTCTCTAGCTGCGATTTCGAGTGGGAATCTACCGAAAAATCAGAACGGAATGGAATTTTCGGGGATAATCTACTTCTTCCAGATGTCTAAAACATGCGTTCTGATTTCCATTCTGATTTAGCATGCCATTTCAGAAAAGTCTAAACCTACCTTAATGATTAAATATCATTAGGATTGACATCAGAAAAACTCCGCTACTCATGTTGAAATCTCATTCGAAAAGGGTCACCAAGGAAGGATCACATTTCACACAATCCTGCCATCTTTTTTCAAAATGGTAGGCAAAGAACAGACAAAAACAAAAAAAAAATTCACCAGCTTCGTTTTTTGAATTCTATAGAACTTCGGTTAAATCTAAATCTTAAGTCTGGGTTATGAGTCTAAAAATTTGACTTTCATCCCAAAATCAAATTAGATAATCCAGCTTTATAGTTAGATATAGACGATATGGGTTATGCCTAGATCTAGACTAGGTTTTGGGTGACATTTGTTCTTACATTTTAGGCTCTGTCAATCATGTTTTCTTCTGTTTTAGTCATTTTATATTCATTACGGGTACTAGCCAGCCACTATATGTAAGTATCGGCTTACAGTGGGTATAACTCTACTTGCGACAGATAATTCTGATCAATTAATATGAGAAACGTACAAGGAGAGCGAAAGAGGCATTTGTTTTTCTGGTCTTGAATGATACAGTCAACTTTCACTGATGGTCGATCTGTAAGTTCTTAAACTTTCAGGTACCATTGGGTGTGGAACTATTATATTGAAAAATCAGCAGCTTGGAATGTTGGTATAGGCTTAGACACGTGGAGATTCCCCAGTCATTTGTGAAGTGATACCTTAACAACTACACAGATCATAAGTCGAAGTTCTGCCAGACCAAACATATTTTTCTTATGATACACTTCTTGTTACACTAGATTCAAAAACTGAATTAACTCTTTTATGTTTTACGCAAAAGAGGAGTACTAAATACACATTTTTGTAAGACTCGCTGGTATAAATAGAAAGAAAACGTCTTACTCGATCTATTAAGGCTGAGAGCAAAGAATTTTTTTTACATCTGTAGCTGAATTTTCTACCAACGAAACGTTTCTTTAAACACTGCTATAAAAGGATGGTACTATAATCATGTATGCCATCTCATATTTAATGGCTAGTCAAATTTAAGGTTCTCGACAATTCATATCCATAAAACTCACTTTATATAATTATGACCAATACGTAAAAATTGCTTTATCAAAATAAATGCGCTTATAGATCTAGTCCATATTGTGTTTTTATACAAACAATTCTTCCAGCGGCCGCTAGGAAATATTGATGAAATCAGAGAAGAATAAAAACAAAGTTCAAATCAGTAGCTGTATAACTATTCAAGCTAATGAAACTTTTAAAACTAAAAAAAAAAATTCCTCGTAAACCATGTACATGTTACGTAAGAAGAGATCAATCTCTGGACAGGACTTCTCGTTTGGCCCTGGTATTATGGAAAAAAAGTTCTTCTCGTATATCGCTGTAAAATCGCTAGTATTGCTTCGTGTTCCAATGATGATGTAATTTTCTTCAATGCTTTATTTATTTTTTTGTCACATTGAACAAATACTAAACTCTGAAAGTAAATAAATACTTTATGTAAAATACGACATTGGAAACTAACATTCTTCGTTATAGTTGGTGTTAATAGCTACGATGAAAAAAAAGTACATAGCCTAGGTATTTTCCTCCCTTGCGTTTTTTTTATTTTTTTACAAACTAGGCCGAGATGTTATCCAGTCGACAGGGCTCCGAGTGGAAAGAAGTCCCTGAAGTCCTGAGCTGTCGCCAGCAATATCAAACGTTGTAATATGTCTGCTTAATAGCTACTAGACAACCCATTTACATGTTGGCGAACAACAACTGGACTCGGTTTTTCCCCTTTGGAGTTCAAGCAGTGTTTTCTTGCAAAGCGATGAACTCTATCTTTAAATTAAATAGCATTTTTTTTAAACACTGTTTTTTTTTTTTAGTAAATTTAGTTGTAGATCTGATACTGAGAATTATAATAATAAGAGTCAGGAGTAAGATAAAACTAGAGATAATTCTATATATCGACAAAGAGCAATGTGGATATTTCGAAGGAAAGGAAGGGCAAAATGCAATTTACACCATTTGAACGTTCAAGAAAGAGCTGTGAAACCCAAAAAGAAATTTATCTTTATCCTTGACTATGCAGAAACTTGTTATAGGTTTAAGCACAACGAGGTATTTCAACAAAACTAAGACAAAAAATAAATACATATTGAAGAGAGCCTAAAATGAATAAGGGCATGTGTTGAGAGTAAATGACTGTAGTGAGGCAAGGTGCCAGATTGAAGTGAAAATTCAACCTAATAATTGTGAGAGAATAGTGAAACTCCGAAGAACAAAAAGTAAATTCCTGTTCTAGGATTTAGCGTTCTCAATAATAAATTGCACTTATCGGGTATTTCCTTAAATATATTTTAGCTAAGCTATTATTAACACATCGGGAAAGAAATTTTGAATAGCTATATATATATATATATATACAAAGCTACTATTAGAAGGAGATTATTAGGAGAAAGTCTGGACCTGCTTTGAAAACACCTGGATCTATCTGCAATTTGATTTACTCATACGATTAAAAAACATGCACTTTAGGATATTATTTTATTTATTTTCAAAACTAAATATGGACAACTATACCGTTATCATATTGTTAAAAACAGACGGAAATAACGATGATCTATCCACATTGAAAGTTTGTAGATATGAAAGTGCTTATACCTTGAGATGTTTGAACCGAGCGGTTCAGACTCGAGGAAATTCCAGACAAATTTCCTCAGCTGATTATTATAACCACCTGATCATAAGAAGTCTCATTTATATAACTATTTTATGGCATACTGACTAGACATTCTTAAAATAAATTGTAGAAAGGAAATTTTTTACTTTATGGGTACCATGATAAATGAAATCATCGAGAAACAAACTACATCTTGTAGTTGTAAACACCTATTTTATTTTTAAAGCTAAATTAGCGGCAATCTGCATTTAAACCAGTATTATTCGTTTTTGAAGCAATTGTAAGATGTATATTCATAGTAAAACATCCCTCCCTTTATCAATTTTTTTCAGCTCTAAAATATGGGCCAAAAAAGATTTTGTATCTTATTTACTTCAGAAGCAAACTCTGTTAATCACAACCCCAGGGTGCCAAGAACTACAAAAGGTCTTATGAATCTAAAAAATCTTTTTGGATAAAACAACGTAAATTCCTTAACAGGAAGATTCCATGGGCCAAGACTGAGTATCGTTTCTAATCTCACAATGTTCAACAAGCTGCTCGAGAAAGTCTGAGACAGAGTGAGGAGGAAGCTTCACACCAGCCACCTTCCAACAGCTAGAGATGATGTTGACACTGAGGAAACACTGGGCCTGAGGTACACTGTCCTAAGCCAGGGAATGATACTTCTCGATGTTGATGGAACCAGGCGACCAGAAGAGAAATGACATCCTCTTATCTCGAGCAGTGAAATTTCTTCATTGTTTAGTATTTGCCTGTTCAAACACCCCCACCCCTGAAGCAGATAGTTCGATGCGTAAAGGAAAAACGCGTTTACCCGGAATCCAATATTTTGGAACAAGTTCTTCTTCAGATACATAATGGATTTTTTTCCTTTTTTAATGAGCCATGTGGAGAACAGAAAATGACTTGTGACAGGCCTTTGCAACATCCAATACCACGTTTAAAGCTGCTTCTTTTTTTAAAGATATCTATAGATAAATAGACCATTGTTTCATATCCAAGTTCTTATCAATATTACATTCCTCAATCTATATTCTGTGAATTATTGATTGTGCTATTTGTATTGAAAATAAAAAATGGATTAGAAAAAGGATAAAGAAATCGATTAAAAGATAGCTAGAAATATAGACAAACATGTTAGATGTATAGACAGATATATATATATATATAGTTCAATAGTTTAATGATATAGACAGAAGGGTACATAGGTGAATAATCAGATAAACATATAAGAGCGACACAGAAAAGTAAAAAAAGATGTTGGCTGGAAAAGAAAAAGAGAACAGTGGCAATGCAAAAAACCCGTTTTCCTTCATTACCACTATCTTTTACATAGTGACAAATGAGAAAATTAATATAAATCTCAGATACAAGTAATGTATGTTAACAGGGTCAATTTAGAGTTGAAATTAAGCCGCTTCTCTTACGACCGTGCATCTCAACGTTGCTTTTGAATGATATAGTAAGGACATTGATCTCAATAAGTAGGAAATTAGTCAAGCCATTTCCACGTCAGTCACTTACTAAAGAATAAATTGAAATCAGATTGATTTTTGAGGCAGGATGAGAATCTTTTACAACATGGAAGCTAATCTTGGCTGTATGATGTTTGAAGCTAATCTTGGCTGTATGCTGTTTGAAGCTAATCTTGGCAGTATGATGTATCGTTTTGAGAGGAGTAATTTTGCAGTACAAAAACAAGAAAGGCATTACCTCCATACTACCAAGGATTCCTTATAATAGCGAGCTGTGCTGTCATGAAACCCTTCACAAAAGGGTACCACTCAATTCTGCTACTAAGTAAATTTTTGGATCAGTCAAAAACCACCTAAAGGAAGGTCAGATCGCCTCAATTCTTTAACACAATATAGAAATCTGTAAATCTCTTGTAGAGATAGAATGATTTGTGTAACTTAAATTCGCCAAAAAGTGAGATAAACCTTGTCATTCTCAGGACGTGGAAAAAAATAAACAAAAACAGTTCTACCGACTTGTAAATAATCAGATATTGAGCTATGCCTGCCTAAAATTATAATTTAATTAGGGAACCATACTATAATTATATAAAGAAACAAACAAAGACCCAGTTCTTACATGTAAATGGAAACACAAAAAAATCAATAAAAAAGGTAACTATGTTTTAATTTTCACACTACAAGACTTTTTAAGTTAGAATAAAAAAGACCGGAAGCGTGAGTCGAACTGTGAGCAGAACTGAAGTACATCCGGGTCTCCTGACAGAGCAAGACGCGCACACTGCTCTCGAAGCAGAAGTATAAGGACACGTGACCCTGTGTACTTATCTGGATCTGGAAGAGAAGAAAACAACCGTCAGTCAAATTATAGATAAACATTTATTACGCGAGCTGTAAATTAGTCTATACATTTCTACAATTTAATTCATGAGTCATATAGCTAAAAAAAACTATAGGGCCGGAAATTGATGTGCTGAAAAATATCGTGGTATATATTCGAGGTTGTAAAGAACCTTTTTTTCTTTCTGTAATGAAGGCTTCATGCCTAAATTGGATTTTTACAAATACGCTGTGGGTCTGTTAAAATTTTTTGACTCTTTTTATATTGAATCTGAAAAAAAAGGGTAATTTAACTTGGTTCATGACAACGAAATTTGTCAATAATATAATGCATAGGCTACTCCAAAGGTGTTTTGGGTGGGTATTAAAAGAATCATTATTATGCTTATAGAGATCATTTGTGGTTTTAATTGATAGCTTTCTGGTGTAAACTTTAAGAAAAGATAAACTTATTTGTTTTCTAACGTACTTTTTCAAATCCACGTCGTGGTTCGATTACCTAAATATTGAATTACTATTAATACTCTCTTCAATCCTGACGTTGCAATATTGTGTAAAACCGAGAATGGTGTAAAGTAACACGTAAAATCGGCTACGGTACTGCTTAATATATAAAGTGCACCATATTTTAGCCCCTGTAGTGTTCTAAAATAGACACAAGGAAACCTTGTTGAACCAAACTTGGCACACCAAAATATCAATAACTTTTGGTACCCAATCAAATATCTTTTCTTGGAACCTAATGATGTTTACAGACTTCTCTAGTGAAAAACATTTCCACAAAAAAACTTTTGTGCATTGATGGCTGATTTTTTCTCCTCTAGGAAAGCGTCCACTAGATCAAATTCACAACGATTGCCAAAAGAGTTGGTTAATAAGACTTTACTTCAGAATCAGTAGCTTGCCCTTCTCTTAATATAACAAATAAATTTTTTTCACGAGAGCAATTCATAGTGAAACTTTTAGAAACTCTCTACATTCTACATTTAATAGGATGTCCTCTGGTAAGCCTTATGGAGTCTATTCCTCAAACCTCTCAAGTCACGTGCATTTTGACAACAAAAATACTAAATGAGGTGGTAGAGTCACAGGAAGCTATAAGTCACCGGTCGAAAATGCTATGACCATATTCATAGGTACAAAAAGAACTAAATTGGCGAAGTCAGTTGCACTAAAACAAGATGCGATGCTTATTACAGGACCAATGTTTTCTAAAGCTGTGCCTGGTAAAGTTTTAGTAAGGTAGGTCACTTATTTATTTTTCATAGACCATTATTGTTTGAGAAATCGATTGCAGTTTAGATATAATTAACACTGATAGCAAACAAAACGTTTATTCCTTGTATTCGTAGTTGCTCTCTAATAAAGAGCCTATGCAACTGAAGGGTAGCGCTTGGTAACCAACTTCCCAAGTTCATAGCAAGGTGAAGTGAGGCAGTTTGAAAATATTTTGAGTTCGGTTACCATATTTGGATGATCGAATTCAGTTCATATGCACAAAAGGTTAACTCTTTTTCACTTCGATTCACATTTTACATTGTAGGATAAAGTGCTTTATACGAGACCATTTCAATTCAATAGTTGCTTCAAGTTAGAGCAAAGTTGTTATTTTTATCGGGCAGGCTTATACTTGCAACTGCTGCTCTGATCCTGCTCCAAGTTAGAGCATAGTTGTTTTTATTTAGGCAAACTTATAACGTTACTGATAACTGCTATATTGGCCCTGCTCCAAGTTAGAGCATAGATGTTTTTATTTAGGCAGACTTATAACGTTACTGATAACTGCTGTATTGGCCCTGCTCCAAGTTAGAGCATAGATGTTACTTTTATTTGGGCAGGTTTCTATTTGCAATTGCTGTATTGGTCGTGTTGCAATGCAAAAGTCGGGAAAGAAATCACGTGCGTTTAACGGATATGTTTCATTATAAAGATACATCCCTATGACTTTTTGAATTTACATTACATTTTTCTAAAAAGTACTGCACATTTGTATTTTTTAACCTCTATTAAGTTTATAAGATCCAACATCCAACCAAAGACAACAAAAAGTTTAAAAGTAAAGCCGACCGTTGGAATCATTCAACTGGCAAGCGTTTTCCAACAATTTTCATTTTAGGCATCAAGTTCCAATTACGTTACTAAAATTTTCAATCATTACTGATCGTTCGGATCCTGTTAGTAAAAAACTGGTTGCCCTTGGATTAGTACAAAATTTTGCAGCGTCTGAAACATATTATGATAATAGAGCACGCCAGGACTGTTTGGAAACCAAACAATTTCTAAATATAAGAATCGGAATAATAAACTTCTGCAATACGTTTACATTTCACAAAAAGGCTTCTTAAGAAAAGTGTAAAACACATGTGAAGACATTAGAGCACGATCTTTACTAAAAAATGTTAACATTGGTGGTCATATCCTGAATCGAATTTTTCTCCGAATATTTTTTTTTCATTACTAGAACGCCAACTGGGTATACTCAAGTATAAACCAAACCCACGCAGTTTATCCATCCGTTCCATTTTTTAGCTGAAGAAAGGATACGGGTTTGATGCTTTTTATAGGCCTATAAAGCACTGTATGCCTAATAAAATTTTTGTTTTCACTCTATCTTCTGTAATCCTTTCATTAAACCCATGTGTATCCCTCGCGCTGCTCCATAATTGATCAAAATGTTATGAACAGTTACAGCCTTTAAACAATATGATTTTAAACTCTGCAAAGTATGGCAGGTTGTTAGACAAAAAAGAAGGCTTGGTAAATTTTAATAAGGATAAGATTATCAGCCTTTTTATACTTAACTGAAAAAATATATTAAATCTTTAAATAAGAATAATTTTTTTTACTTTTACCATCTTAGCTTTTTACAAGCAGGATGTCAACATTGTTACCAACCAGAGTTTTAAAGACTTATAAAGAAGCGATTTTTTAAATTATTAATCTATCCCAAGGTTCGCTTTTACATGGGAAAATACTCTTTCCTCAACCAAAAGATTAGTCTGTTATAAAGAGAGTAATTTTCGGCAGCAATTGTTAGCAAACCGAGTTCCGCTAAGCAAGTGCGACTTAGGTTCCTTCATGTTACTATTTTTCCCGGGTTTATCTAATGAGCTGACCCGGTTTGTTAATAAATTTGTGGTTAGAACAACACCAGTGCACTGTTATTTTTTAAAACAGTACTCGCAACCTCGAGCTGGAAATGAACAGGGATCTTAATAATCGGATTAGTTTGTTAGTATTGCTATTCCCTCCGCTCCAAACAGTCGCGAGAACGCACATCCCCATTGCTTATCCCTAATGGACTGACCAAGCGTCACCATTCGCCGAAAAGTGTACATCGTATTTCGTGCTATGATGACTTCGTAAGTGTTAATAATCTATTACTACTCTAATTGGGATGTTTTTGTTTTGAGTCTAGACATAAATGAAACTGCATCATGTGGGTTTAATAGGATGCATGAACAGAAGGAAGTCTTTTGAAAGAAAATAAGTCGGGAGAGCAAACGATGTTGTTAAGGAAATAGACTGATTAAGAGAAGATTGAGGGATAAATTTTGAGCTCCAACAATCCACAAGAATACACTTTCGAAGGTAATCTATGTGTACCTTTTTATGCTTGGCAAATTTTGAAGACGAAGTGGTGCTACAAATTGTATGGCAAAAGCTCAAGAAATGAGCAGAAGTTTCAGATGCCTTTGAAGATGAGAGTGCTGTAATTTTTCTCTTATATTTTTTTCTGTGCCATTTTTTTCCACTCAGAACATTGCGTCCTGCAGAGCAATGTAACGAACGAGGCGCTCAATCAGCCAACTAAGATTTTTTCCTCAATCAGGATAATGCTGATGAGTTTTTAGACTTAATCAATCCACAAGGGTATTCGTATAGAGCTATTCGATGTGTATTTTCTTTTTTTTTCATATCTTTGAAGATGGAGAAAAAATTAGCAGGAATTAAATGAACAGCTCAAGAACTGAACAGAGATTTCAGAAGCGAAAAAGTTACAAAGGGAAGGGTTGGGGTGAAGAAATAATTACTAATTGTTAGTTCTTATCCAACGAGATCGACGATTTTTTGAGGTTGAAACATAGCGGGTCTTCAGTGTAACACTACCCTTTCTGTAAAAAAAGAAATAGAAAAAAAAACCCGATTATCTGCACACAGTTTATATTAACTCCAATAAAAACATGTATGCACGATTGCAACTTATTTATAATTGACGTTCAAGGTATAATTCTCTTAATCTAGCTTCTTTTTAACAGCAACACATTCTTTTTGCATTGTCCCATATATGTATTTAAAAAATTGTGAGCTGTCAAAAAGAAGAAAAGACAAACTTATTGTTTTGATTTCGTACTTTTTTAAACCGCCATAGAGCATTATTCCAAATAACACATGTTTTCGGCAATTTGAAACTTTTTCTCGACACAAACTGATAATTTTAAAGAGCGTTTAGTGAAGAGCGTTTTTATATAGCACCTAATCCACTTACATGGGTTCCCCGACAGGCCAATACCAACCAAATCACCTTTTGAACTCACAGAGGAGCAGCCAATAAAGCGCATCACTCTAGCACACTGACAAGACCTTTCACTGCCTATAGCCGGGTACTTCTTTAACGCATGAGTGCGGTAAAGAAATGTGTGTAAATAGCCTTTCTCAAGGACTAAACGTCGACCTGCCGAAAGCAGGACTCGAACCTCAGACCTCTTGGTCCGAAAGCCGAGCGTCTACAACTAGACCACGACGCCACATAAGTTGTAGGGGTAAAAAAAACTGCAAATGTGCAGTAGTTTTTAGAAAACTAGCATTAAAGCTAATATATGTCAGGGGGCATAAAATCTTTACAATAAGACATATCCGTTAAACGCACATGATCGTGAGGACTGATAATTTTTTACTCTAAATGAATCCATAGTTTCTGAACAGTTTTACATGTGTAGTAAAAATGCTCTGTAGAGTCAACCTTTTTGTTCGAAGCCGCTTGGTCCATTTTATAGAGCTATATATGTTAATTGGCCAAATGTTATGTACAATTTTTCACTGTTAAATGCCTTTAGTGTCGTTAGCAACAATTTCCTAGTACCCTTTGCTTAAACCTTTCATTTGACTTGGAATTTCATTGTCACAAGACAACTAGCGATAAGCAAGGGTTAGTGTTAGCAGATCGACACGCCCTCCCGTTCGAATTACAAGTGGCTCAGAAACATGTTAACTTCTTTCGATTCATTTTTGATACTAAGGACGCCATATAAGTTTAAAATGGAAGCAGACCAATTTCAACCTTTTTCTTCTTTGTCTCGATGTTTTGTATATACTGGGCTTTTAAAAAAAGTATCTAAGTCGCGATTAGTAGATAGAGGCTGTGCACAACCTTTCGGCCAGGTGTTGTTGTTCATTCTCATAATTATGGATCGTATTTGAATGGATTGCCTGCTTCGCAATGGAGCAGAGCGTCAATAACAACTAACATTTGGCCTATTAATTTCAGAATGTTGCACAATTCCAATTTTCTCTCTTCCACATAACTGCACCCTCTTAAGAAAATAACTTAAAATAGTCATTAGGTAACTAAACTGACATATCCATTTTCCTGTGTATATTCATAATATGAAAAAAATATCAACCTTAAAAAACCATCAACAAAACTGCGTCTTTTGAAATAGTACAAAGGAAAGGCACATAGTAGAAAAATTTGGAAAATGAACTTTTTAGAAACTCCATAAGAACAGGATGTATCTTTCCCAAAGTGAAAAACCGCACTTTATTTCAAATCTAGATTTCACATCCATGCCGTTTCTAAACAGCGGACATACGGTCATTTCTTTTTTGATCCATTTATTTTCGACAAACCGAAATCAAGATCGCAGAAACATCAAATAGCACTTTGACTGCCGTGTCTTCGTTTGAATAGGTTAAAACGGATAACTTTATATATTTTATTTAAATTGAAAAGAAAAAAAACAATATAAAAAAGCATTCTTACTGCCCATCTCCTTGGCTCTGGTATGTCTTTCTATATCGATCAGAGTGGCTTCCATTTCTGCAAGAGTCATATCTGGCGTGTTGAACTTACTTGGATCCAGGTAAGAAGGCTTCTCAAACCGTTGTGGAGATCGCGTTGTTAAGAAAGGTATCTGAACATATGGAGGGTTTTCAAACCGCGAGTGGCTGGATGCTGCTACGGTTGAGGGATCTAGGTACGCCCTAGAGCTTGTTATTTTAGGTATCAGATACGAGAGGTCATTTCTCTGGACCTGAAGAGTCCTAGTGTTTGGGTAGAGAGATTGGATATAGACACGATTTCCACTCATTGCTGGTTGAGCCAAATAAGCTGCATCGGCGGTCTGTAGAGATTGTGCTTGCCCTAAATACGGAGGATTTAGGCTGTCAAGAGGTTGCTCAGATCTTCGGTACACTGGTCTCCATAGCTGCTGGTGTCGACTTGGTATTGAATATCTCTGACTTGGATACAGCCTGGAATATAGAACAGAACTATGTCTTAAAATGTCAAAATACTCGACTCTGCAGTATTGGTTATGATTCTTTATACCTAAAAAAAATCCGTGCTCTTTCGAACTACGTTCTCAGTCAAGAATAAAAAAAAGACTGTAATACGGCTACACTTTGAGTGGTATTCGTTTTTTTAAACAAGCAACAAATGTGTTGCAAGCACAAATGTTTTTTTAACAAATCTATAAGTTTTGAGAGAGCTATTTGGTGTGAGACAACTTTCAGCCAGAACTAGTCGTGAGGAACAAACTGCCTGTCTTAAGACATTTAACAATCAACAAAGCAGAAAGTACATGTAATCCTTTTTTACTCTGGTTTTGAAAAGGCAAAACCAAACTGACAGGTTTTTAAAAAAAATGAATGTCGCGCTAAATTTTTGTCACAAAACCAAAAGAACTTTAGACAAATTAGACTTCACGTTAATGGTCAGTGGAAATAATGCGGCACCTAGGATCCTGGAAAAGTCTGTTACTCTGTGCTTGACAATAGACCAGCAACAACGCCACGACAACAGGCAGTATCCACACGTGCCAAAGAAGTTGATCCATAAAGTAGCAGTAGATCACACTTCAGCCTGGCACAAATTCAATTCAGTTAAATTCAGTATAAGTTTATTCAGTTAATACATTTTGACACAAGCCTTGAAAATATTAGGAACATTATATAGTACACTTGTCTTGAAAACTAATATTAAAGAAAAGAACAAAATGTTATCTCTCTCGCAGACACCCACAAACGTACTCTTCTCTCTTTCTCTCTCTCTCCATCTTTTTTCAGAAAGCATTCCCTTAACTATCCACTGCACACATGTAAACTATGATTGTATTAAGTTGATACTGTAGTCATTTTATTGTAATATAACTTGCCCCATGTAACTATGTATTTTAAATGTTGGTATTTTCGTTATGTATACACATAATCACATCTGTAGACCCCATAGAGCAAACTGAAGAGTTATACATATGCGGTATAGAAATGCAATGATTATAATCCATTACTATTGAGAAATAGATTTCGATTGATGGCGTTTATTGGCAATTAGAGCACTAGCGGTGCCGTCACAATCAAAACAACAGTCTAAAACAGATTGGGCGGCAGTCAAGCAAGCTTGTGTTTTCGCAGATCGCTTTCCTAAGATGATTAAATTGACCCAGAGAAGTCTATGTGGTAATTATTACAATTTTAAAAAGCATGCGTATGAATAATGACACCAGCAGTTTATTCCACAGAATATTACACGTCCATTTTAATTCGTCAAGAGAGATTTGTCTACATTGATTGACTGTAGCTATAAGTGAAAACAGTCTTTTTTGTTTTCTTTTGCAAGTTCTTAAATGTGTAGATGCCGTTTTAGTTTCTTTATCTTTATTAAATCCTAGATATTTGTAGTTGTTAAAAAAGCATGCGTATATTTTAGCGAGGATTCGATCAAGTGCGAATATTGAGCTATCAATAGTCCAGCTCTAGTGCAGAAGAGACGGGGATGGGAGGGGGGGGGGGGGAATGGCGATATGTCATTTCGTTGCACGGCTGTCTAGTGTGTGGAAGGTCTGGAGTTTAATCCCGGTTTACCTTGTATTTTTAGGTTGGGAAACACCCACTGTAAAACCAAAACCCAGCAGCAGTCCCTGAATAGATACCAGTCATAACCTCGGAAGTGCAGGCAGCGATGAGGGAAGATTACCACACTATCACAATGATAAGCCACAAGTATCGTGACAGCCTACTTTATTACTCCTCTATGAACATACAAAAAGGTTTGCATTAGTTAATAAACACGTCTTTTGTTCGACATACACACCACCGTCGCCGTCTGTGATGAGTCAGAAATTTGATAATGTGAGGCAACCGTGGCACATCAGTAACAAGTCGCCCAGGCTCCATTGGGAGTTTGAGCCCTTAAATACTTTCCTTTAATTGTCCATTTTATTTCCTTTGAAATTAAACATTTAATGTCCTCAAAAAGCTTCACGTGAAATTTCTATTCGCTTGAAGGACATGAAATACAGTTTTAGAAAATTTTAAATACCCAGTATCTAAAATTCTGGCAAGTGCCTGATTAGCCTTGGTATTGAGATAGATAGTTTACGAGATATACAGACAGACATATAGATAGATAGATTAGCTGGATAGATAATTCTATAGATAGATAGATGGATACATACATACATAGATACATAGATACATAGATAGATAGATTGACTGATTGATTAATTGATTAATTGATTGATTGATTGATTGATTGAGGGACAGAGAAACTGGGAGACAGAAATAAACAGTGAGAGAGAAATAGATTGACAAACCGACTGAGCAAAAAGGTCACATTAGATGTTGGAAGAGTGTCTTCATGTAAAAAGTGAATCAATGCAGAGAAGATAGAGAACCCTAATGATGCCTCCGACGTGCAAACATAAAGACAAACCTTTTTTTAGCTTAGAGAAAACATAGCAGAAATAAGTAGTCCTGAGACAGAAGAATCCTTTGTTTAATGTTTCTTTCCCATCACGAGTTGTTTCTTTACTCTTCGGCATCCAACAAAACAAACAAGTTTGCATGGCGGAAACGATTTGAAAAAACGGCTCGAGACTGCTTTTCAGCGAAAGCTATCAATGGTAGATGCTCGGCTGGTCGGCTAGACATCTGTAGGCCTATAAGCATAGCCTTCAGATCGACTGTTGCTTGTGTTTAAAAGAAATTTATAGGCCAACACCGCTGGAAAAGAAAAAAGCCCCATTACAATTTAATCTTCAGCAGATAAATATCTGATAGAAGCTAAAAGCATAACACAAAACCATATAAATAGCGTTTTAGAGCAAGGAATTCCATGACTTAATTAAGCGAATAGTAACGAGAAAGAAATTCTTTAACAGTTTCGAACCTTAGGCAGATCTAAACTCTAACGATATCGTAAATATGATAAATACAGTCAGGATGTTTGTTTATGTAAAGAGCCAAATCCGCCATAATTATGATGACTAAGAAAATATACTAGCTTTATTTTAACAAAGGACTCTTTGGTATATCTTTGATATTTCTTTAATCATGTCTCTTTTTAGAGCAGCCCTCCCTCGTATCCATTAGGCCAACCTTAATTTAAAACCTTTTTGTTGGAGCTGTTACAAATCCACCTTAACAACCAAACGGATTCCAAAAGCAATAGAGCTATCCAGTAATCACCCAGCAGCAGTTGAAAGACTCTTCTAATCCTAGTCTTTTTTTCCCTTAAACGGAATTTATTGAAAGAAGCTGTAAAGTTAAAGAAAAATACACGACAAGAAGAGAAGATTGAGGATATAAACGAACAAAAGAAACAGCACCAAAGAAGTAAAAAAAGAAAGAGAAAACAAATACTAACAATACAATGATTAAAATAATAATAACAATAATAATAACAATACAATGAGTAAAATAATAATAATAACAATAAGAAGAAGAATAACAACAACTATAACAGCAACAATAACAGTAATAATAATGAGAAGAAGAAGA